>JAHZNB010005422.1:0-12213 GCA_027744295.1 Callyntrura guangdongensis
TGATGATGTGTTTTCGCTTATTTACAAATCTTTGTTTTGTCCCGGTTTGTGCATAATAAACATTTACCGACAGTTTGAATAGTAAAGACTGCTCTAATTCCTTTCCATATTGACACGTACTCATTTTAAATGATCAAACTTCCACTGAACATATCTTTTTTCAATTATCCACATATTTTTACCTGCGTTCGGCATCTTCGGTTCATTGGAAACAGGGTCTAGAGGTGTATGTGTATGTACACGGCACGTAGTAAATACGTAAACGGTTGGGATGATAAAACCTATAGATGCATGCATTTGTGCACGCACACTGCACTGCCGTTCGTTCGTTGTTGTGTGTTGTATTGTACACAAACATATTATATCGACATTCGGCTTCTCTGCAACTGTAGTAGATTCTTTCTTCTTTCACCGAAAATAATATACCATCACTACTATCACTCACAATTCACATCAACAAAGTATTTACGAATCACGGATACTTAGTACTATTAGTACGTACACTTGGTAGAATAGAATGAATCTGAATCCTGCCCCAAACTCCGATGGTGGTCCACTCGGCGCCAGCTGAAAAAGTGGTACCAAATGCCAAATACTACGGACCAGCAGCTACTTTTCTACATCTCTATAATAAATTGAAATATTTATACTATCTTTTAAAATTGAAAGAATACTACCATCTAATACTCACCTGTCCAGTTGCTGTTTCGTGTTTCGACTGTTTTTTTGTTTCTTGTGTAATCAAAAATAGAAAGATAAGATAAAGATTTGCATTTACTGTGTATTTATTGTTGTGTACCGTTTAGCATCACCACCGTCGATAAGCTGTGGTCTAACTATAATGCAAATCCCAGAAGAGATAAAAATAGAGAAATTACACGGACTTTAAATACTAAAATAAGCCAAACTGATTTGTTTGCTTACATGATATCGATAAAGCATTTAATACTGTGGTACGGAGAAACTACAGAAGTTTTTTGTGAACACAATATTAACTTTTAAAAGCCTCTTGTACCGTTGACTGTAGGTCCCGGTTACTACTGTTTTAACTACAAAAGATAATTCAGTTTGTTAATATTTCTATTTCTGTAGTGTTTTATTTTTGTTTACACATGTGAGTGTCAACAGTGTTATATATGAATTTGACTGTTGCGTCCTTAAACCTTAGTTATTTATTTAAATTAAAACTTATACAACTACCAAGAACTTGTTCGAAAAGCGTATGAATGGGAGAAATAATAGAGGAATATAAGTTCCACAAATTCCTTTAGTGTAACAGTTATCTACTAGCTAGATTGTGGGTAAAAATTAAAGTTTTGACTACTGGACAGAGGGATTGATCCCGTTAAATTAGTCAAAACGATTTGGTCAACTATTACATCGTTTTTAATAGCTTTAAGCAACTGGTTTTTTGGTGAATCAGTTGTTGGTGGTACTGCTGCTGTGCCACATGCAGTGGACAACGGCGACGGGTCGACGACATCAGCTCCGCCTTCGACTTGGTTTTTGCCAGCAGCTGACATCGCCAGCAGCATTAGCAACAGTACTACTGGTGGAAATTCAGTGACCACCATCATGTGGAAAGTGATTCAGCAAGGCACAAAATCTCTCATTTTATTCTTAAGCAAAATTTGGAATTTTATTCTTTATTTTCTTAGAAAAAATGGTCGAAAAGTAAGTACTCAAAATTGTTACCTACCAGCTCATGTGAGAATTAACTAATATCAAAAATATATAGGGTGCATTAATCATTAATAATTAATGCTTTACTGATTTACTGTAGGTAATGCAACACCAAACAATTAAATATGATAATGTCCCGTTATCGCCATTATCGAAGCACAGGTTAAGTCTGGTGAAGCGGAAAGTACTCGTGCTAGACTTAGACGAAACTCTTATTCACTCGCATCATGACGGAGTCCAGAGGTACTAATTTTAATGTATTACTGATTACTATATCTCAACGCTATTAGTTGTGTTTATGTTTTTATCTTTTCCACAAGTTGAACTATTAATTTACCACACAGACGTCCAAATAATAAAACTATATGTTAATCTTTTGTTTTAAAATTATGTACCAAATTTTTATGTTCTAGACCTACAGTTAAACCGGGCACGCCTCCAGATTTTATCCTCAAAGTGACAATAGAGCGTCATCCGGTTAGATTTTTTGTTCATAAGCGTCCACACGTAGACTACTTTTTGGACGTGGTCAGTCAGTGGTATGATCTAGTGGTGTTTACAGCGTCAATGGAAATATATGGAGCAGGTATGTGTAATATAAAATGCTTAACAGCTTAGAAAGTTGTTGAAACGATAAACGATAATATTCATTTGATCAATTCTGTTCAACCGATTTTTTATAAATTCTAGGTAGTGTTCTTTCCAGAAACCTACACTGTCATAAACCTTGGTAAATACAACTTACCATGAAATTAAATAATTTTAAGTTTGATGAAGTAATCTTAAACTCATATTTAGTAAGAAAGATCATAAAACGTCATCATCAGAAACAAAAGCATTACTAAGCTTTACAGTCAAATTTCCATTTTAAAATATAAACAAGTTTGATCTACGTAAAATAGAGGTTTGTATAGTGCTGGAAAAATACTGGGTGTTTTTAAAGGAATGCATCCGAAATTTCTCAGAAAACAAAATATTATTATGTATCTCTGCATTTCACACTGACTCAATATTTTGGTTTTAATAATATATTTACTGTCTGTTTTTTGCTTTACAAAACAGTAATTATACATAAGTATCATAGCTTTTTCGTCTTTGTCTTCGCCTGTCCTTTAGTAAAACGATGTTTTAGTGACGATGATGGACATTATATTATATGCTATATATTATTGTTGTGTGTATTAATTTATCTTTATTTTTTATGATTATTTCAAACAGGAAAAAAAATACAATGTAAATTTCTTATTCCGCTGCAAAATGCAATGAAGGGAGAGGATTATTATGTAAGGAATCAAAAATTGGCTTATTAACAAGGCTATATATATATGTTATTAATTATTATTAATTTACTATTACGTGGAAGGTGTATATGATATTCGCTGTATCGACGTGAAAAGCTGTGTATTATAGTTACTACAATATTGAAAAAGAAAATTGTAATAATTATTATTACTACTATTCTTAATTAATTAAGTATCCGTAAGATGCTCTTGTTCTAGTTCTCAACGGTTCTCATTCAACACTATTATCAGCGCTATATACAAGTATAATATCGTTGTGTACATATTATTATTAAACAACAATAATAGTTATTATTAGTAGGAATAAAGAAACAAAAACAAATAGGTTTCGTGTCTGCTATTTAAGATTGTTAGTATGAAAATTAAAAATTAAATTACTGATGTAATGTCATGAAATATTGTGAAGATGTATACGTAAGAAGATAAATATAGCATAATATGCTATAACGTGTGCTAGCTACACTAAGAACATGCCAACAACAAAGAAATAATATTGGTTTTTGAGAAACAAGAAGCGTACGACCTATCTGGGCCAACATTATTTGCACAAAGCTAATTTCTTGTAAAATGATTTATTGTCATTTTTATTAAGAGACCCCTCATATTTGGCGTATAAATGCATTATCAAGAACAACATTATATATCAATTATTATAAATGCTGAATGTTTTCAAGGACAAATACTAAATACTATTAACTATAATTGAATTTCATTTTAAATTAGCTTGAACTAATTTTTAGTGCATCTTGGTCTTGGATTTATTAATTTTGCTAAGAAGACCAAGTGGATCTTGCTGATCTTGTTGTTGTTGTTTCTTATTTGAAGATGTGGTTTTCTTGGAATTCTTCTTTGGTTTGAGTTGTTTCCCCCCTCTTATTCTACGACGAACAGTTCCTTGTGGAATAATTTGGACTTGCCGAACTGGAGCTGGTGATTGCTCGTCCGAGTCTTCATCTTCGCTGACAAGCTTTTGATGGATCACTGGGGTTGGTTTTCTATGAACCGTAGGTCTTTTGTTGTTCTTTGGTGGTCCTGCACCAGGTATGATTTTGTTATTGTGTTCTGGGACTTCGAATGTATAGTATTCTTCTTCCACGGGTTCTTTGGGTCCAGCGGAAGATCCAGTTGGATTGTAAACTGCAATTAAATGTGGCTTAGGTGGTCGGTTTGGCCCACCGCCTGGTTGTTTCCTGCGTACAATCACTGGAGGTCCTCCAGATGGCCTTGGTGGTCTATAAAAGGGTGATGGGGGTGGACCACGGGGGCCATATGAAGGACCGTGACCGTACGTGGCTCCAGAGAACGAGTAAGGTGGTCTGGGTCTGTATCTGTAGGGTCCTGGTGGTCCTGGTCGTGGAGGGGTAGCTCCAGGTCCTCCATACGAAAAGGCAGAGCCGTAATATTCAGAGGGTGATCGGGATGGTTGTCCAAGAAGTCCAGCCAGAGATTGCTGTCCTCCACTTGGAATTCTCAGTCCTTGGTAGGACCCTTGAACTTTGTACACAAATGGATAGGTAGAGACTGGCGTGGGGCTACCAACAGAAATGGATTCACTGTCCTCGTCACTATCAATAGCGGCACCTGATGAGGAGGGTCGGGTATCTTCAACTGATACATCGAATGATGCAACAGAGACAACCTTTCTGTTTGGTGGACGAGCTTCAAGAGGTCGGTAGTATAATGGAGATGCTTGATTTGGTCTATTAGATGGGCTAACTCTTACAACAAATCTTTGATAAGGATTTGATGGATTAGGAGTTGAAAAGACTTGAGGCTGCTGCCTTTGTTGGGACCCTGCTACAGGAAATTTCCCTTGGAAAACTGCAAAAATTGCTGGGCTTCTACTGGGGGGAAATGAGACAAGTTCTTCGTCAACGTACATCCTTCCACGATTCATGGGGTTGGCAGCAACTTGAGCCGGAGTAGCTCCAGCGGTACGTGCTGCAGAATCATCTTCCTCTTCTTCATTGGAATCAACATCGTCCTCTTCACTCTCTGGTTCTTCCTCGGAGTCAGACTCGTTCGAACCGACTTGACCTGTAGGTTTACCTCCGGGACCAGGTTTCTTATTTCCAGGTGCAGCATTTGTCGCTGTTGGTGGCCTTTGGTTCCCACACTGGTCTTCCACCATGAATAAAGGCAATGGCTTCAGCTTCGTCATCTTCACCAGAGTTCCCAACTGCTGGTACTGCGGCCAATGGGATCCTCGGTGGTGGTGGGGCCTGTTTTTTTCTGTCGTCCTCTTCATCCTCTTCATCTTCCTCATCATCGTCATCCGTATCTTTTGGAAAAAATTAATTTAGCGTTCACCAGAATGTTGAGAAGCTTTGAAAAAAAATTCACCGACCCTTCGTACCCGCAGAAAAAGTATAAAATTATTTTAGGGAGCATGCCATGCAGCTTAGTGGAAATATTGTGAAGTAGGTACTATTAGGTAGCATTTTATAGTGAAAATTTATGCAATCATGCGAAATAAAAAGCAAGAAAGAGAATTTGTGAAAGGCGGGTTTGCTCATAGGGCAAGCTTTATTTTAAAATATCCAAATTTTAAAAATCTAAAAGTGCATTTATGCATTAGTTAAAAACTTTAAAAGGACGGCTGTGTGGTGGTGAGCAATGAAAATTTCTAATAGTCAAACAGGGGACGATAGTAGAACTTTGTGGGCTTCTGAAGATTTTGATGGACAAAAAACGGTGGATCACCTTGTCTCAGTCTGTTTCCTGGAATGACAGCAGGAGTGTCATCGGCGTCATCGTCATCATCACTGTCATCATCGTCAAAGGTGAAAATAGATCCGGGCGGTGGCACCGAAGTGTACAAAGTTTGTCTGGCCAATGGTGAATCCTCGTGGGTAAGTGGGTTAACGGCTGGGCTGTTTCGGTACCAGTACGGCACTTGGCGACTCGGAGCAGATGGGACAGCACTTTGTGGAATTGGTCGCGGTCCAGCAACAATCCTGCTTGGCGGACTGAATGGATCTAAAGATAATTGTCCAATCCCATTCATGTAACGTTAGCGCTTGGTCACCAGCTAATTATTTTAAAATTTGATTTCCGTAAAAAGTGCATATCTCTGATTACCTGGCACAATGGTGATTGGCTGGCTTCCAGTAACGGTATCAACCGGCACCAATACCTCACCTTGATCAGTTACGTAACCTGGGACGAGGGCTTCGATTGCACCGCTAGACGGCTTCACCTTTGAGACAACAGCCTTCTTCTTATTCTTTCCGGCAGGCAACGGTGCTATCGCGGCAGCGTTCTGCTTATTCTTGTTTACTTTGTTGCTCAACAAAGCAGACTGGCTAGGGAGTTGTTGTTGTACAGCCACCGGTTGCTGCTCCTCTTGGACAACTTCATCACTGCCTTCACTATTCGCTAGAGATGCCTGGGGTTCTTCTGGGTGAACCAGAATTGGTTGCTGTGCTGGTTCCTCAGAGGAAGCCTCTTTTTGAGCAATGTTGTTTCTCCGGCGGTCCTCCTCGTCTTCTTCATCGTCGTCGTCATCATCATCACCATCATCTTCATCATCTTCAGCATCTTCATCCTCCTCCTCAGATTCGTCATCTTCTTCATCTTCATCTTCGTCAGCGGGACGTGGTCTATTTGGCGGTCTGGCTGGAGGGAATGCCTGCTTTAATTATTAAATGAAATACAATTGAGAAACTGAATCCGAAATAGATTTAGCTACAAGTCAGTCAATCCCTGATCATTAGCAGATGGCGGAAAATAGAAAGAGTAAATTAATGTAGTAAACGCACGGGAGGTTGTTGACCAGGTTGTTGGACGGTCAGAGGTTGTCCACTACTGCTAAGCTGTTGAGCATTGTTGGCATTGTTGGCATTGTTGGTGCTCAGAGGTTGTTGAGCCTGGGGTGCTACTGCAGCTGGCTGCTGATCTTGCTGTTGTTGATTATTGGCAGACTGAACAACTGGTTTTAGTGGTTTGGCGGAACCGGTTTCCACTACTCGAACTCCGTCAGCCTTCTCATCGTCCTCTACTACCGTCACTGTTGATCCACCATCTTTACATGGTTTTTACGAGAAATGAAAAAATCAAACAAATAGGGAAATGTTGAATGCTCAAATAACGAATGCATTGTTTCATGTAAAAATGTAATGATTGTTGTAAGACAAAGAGTACAGATTCTTAGTACGAGAAACTCCTATGGGTTCTAATGTTTATATTGGTTTGGTGTTCTTATTTTTCGGTGATTTCCGCTCAGTTGTCGTTTATAGTAAATTAAAGTCAACAATTGAGCCCAATTTTAACGTGCAATAGACAATAACTATGTTTTCCGCGTATATGTATTTGCAATTAACGGTACACCACTGTACAATGAACAGAGAGTAATGTTCACTTCGTGCAAAATCAGAGAGATCCAAAATGATCCAATAATGATGATGACTTCATTTTATGATGTAACAACTAATAATAATAACTAGTTAACGAGCTTGTTCTCGTACTAAAATGTAAACAATATAATTTTCTTCAAAACATTATTACTGCTGCCGTGCTACCATAATGGCTTGTGTATGTTTGTGTAGTTTGTAGTCTGAACACCACTTTTAACTGTACTTCGTCCACTCCTACGTTATCGTACTAAAATGTAAACAATATAATTTTCTTCAAAATATTATTACTGCTGCCGTGCTACCATAATGGCTTGTGTATGTTTGTGTAGTTTGTAGTCTGAACACCACTTTTAACTGTACTTCGTCCACTCCTACGTTGTGGGTACTTGAGGATTTTGACAAAGAGTGCACTCGTTTTCACAATTAGTGAATAGGTACATCGTTACAACGGTCTGCATTCAACATATAATTTAATGATTGGCACTACCGGCGGCGAAACGTTAAAAAAGTAGCTTGTTCCCTGTTGATGAACTATATTTTTCAGTACTTTATGCAATATTTTACCTGGGGTAGCTGCAACTTTGAGATCCTGTCGTGCTAAATTGACGGTTTCGTCTCTTTCGTCATCCTCGTCTCCGGATCTGTACATGTACGGAGTTTTCCCGGGATAGCCGTAGTAGTAAGGGGCTACCGCGTCCCTGTAAGGCCACTGTGGGGCAGCGTTGGCAAGAACAGCCAACGCTGCAAAGAGGATAATTTCTATTCTCATAACTCAAAAAAATTAATTTCTACTAAACTAACAACTACCTTTGGAAGTTGTGTACCCCTCAAAAAAGTAAAAAATCACCACCGAAGGCTTTCACTCGCTCTCCGGGAGAGTGTATGAACACTTTGAAGTTACAACTGAAACTGAAAGTTGTTCCGATGGATGAACGTTTTAGGTGGAGAAACTGTTGATGAAATAAATATCATCAAAATATACATATAATATTATCATCATCATATCCTCCTCCTCTTCCATTTCATCTATGCGGTTCATCCGAGTTCAACTGCCTTTTTTCTTGTTCATTATGCATTTACATTACACATTAAAGTAAAAAATGTTGTTGTTGATGATGATGATGGTGATGGAGAGACGGGTAGTTTTGAATATATAACAGCTTATACCTACCTCACCTACCTAGTAGTGCATAGTTTTTAAACCAGAAACAAACTAACTTTAAGCAAATGCCAGGTTTTTTATACTTTGTTCGTTTTCATTGTTGAAGAGAAAAGTGTTTTTGTTGGTACTGTGTTGGTGTTGGTAAGTGGTGGCGTTTTAATGTGCGTTCATATACATACATTACGTGTGATGGGGATGCGCACCGTTTTTGCTGAAGAATCGTAGAAAAACTGGTTTCCCTTTCGTGTATTTCCTCTTTGTTTCTCTTTCTTGCTTGAACGAACGAAACGAAACAACGGTGGATAAGGAGGATGCTGATGGCTGATGATGAGATTCTCTCTCACTCTCGCCCTCTAGGTACGTGTCTGCCACTGCCTTATTGCAAACTCCCAACTCATTTTCTTTCCACCTTCAAGCAACAATAAGCAGGAATTTATTCGAGGTTTGTTACAAAGATTAAAACTTGTAAGATGATCATGATCACCACCACCCTCATCAACAGGTCAGTCTTCTGTTTCCATCGTCATCATCATCATCATCAGCCGCAACCATGCCACAACAGCAATTTGGGCAATAGGGAAGAAATGAAAAAAAGGGAAGGAACAAGATCATAGAGGGAGAGCAAGCGAAACGTTATCGCTGTTTTCTTTAATTGCAGAACGTTCCCTGTTGCTAAGTATGCAAGTTGTGTGCTCTAACTCATCTCTCTTGAAAGGACTTTTTTTTACTTCGCCGCCGCGTTCTCTTCTGGTAGGCTGTGATGGTTTGCTGGTAAAAGTTTTTCTGACAAGCTACCCGTATCAAGCAATGACCATCAACAAGCACAAATCTAAAATTTTATGTTTTTTGGGGATTACTTACTTTTTCTGTTGTAAAAGTTTTTGCTGGCAGCAAAAAGAAACGGTGTGGCGAGTAGTTTGGATAGGCAAAGTTATGCATACTAGACAGTGGGGTGACGTGCAAATGTTGAGAAGAAACCGGTCTCAGTGTTTTTGAGAAGCCAGAAAGAGAGTGCTGAGTAATAATGCCAAATTTTTTTGACTGGGGAACTTTATCTGATTTAAAATATGGTTTTGTAATTCCCGGTAATTCCTTGTAGTTTTATTGTTATTGCAGAAGATATGCCTGACAAACAGATAGTACCAGCATTGCCGTTTCGTAGACTGGTCGTATAACATAGTAAAAGAAATATTAACTGTCAGAAAGCAGTTATGTACATCTTGTACAAATAGATACCTTTACTAGACAGCAACAGAACCTTGTGCGCGTTAGTTGTCATTCATTTCACTTTGTCCAACCAGCTCAAGTTCAAACCCCCACCACCCACCCCACCTCTCTGCTTTCTTTGTAAGAAACCAGGTGTACAGTTACATGACAGCCAGGATCAGTAATAGCAGCTTTAAAGGATTTGCACTTACTGAAACGTCACAATACAAATCACTTTTCTTATAATACGTGCAATAATCCCTGTCTACCGACTCTGCGAAGATGTTGCGTCGACTAATGCAAGATTTTACAAAATAGGTAATCAGAAAATCACACAAAAAATGCAAGTGGATTTGCTAGTTCGACCAATTATTTAAAAATGGAGTTACGCTTGGTATGATTGGATTTGAATTAAGTGAGTGGTTAAAAATGGAGTTTTTTACACATATTTATAATATTTCTATATACCTTGATATTTTCATGTTATTCCTTAACAAGCTGTCATTGTTATCAGTTTAAGGTTGGGTTACGTTCCCACAGGCTGGTACACTGGTACATGCATAAGAGGAATAAAAATATTGTCGATCAATGCCTTATTGAATGTGGTATCGGCACTAGCTACCTATATTTTTTCTCACAGGATCAAGCCGGGATTAAACGGTGATGATGACTCCTGGTTATTATAGTAGCATTTTTAGAAACATTTTTTTATATATGGATATTGTGGACTCCATTTTAAAGTGGCATTCCAAAACCCGGTTTCGACAGTATCGATATAGTTAAAAAATGTACTTCGTCGTCGTATGTATAATCAAGTATAAAAGTAGCTGATAAAAACTTTTTAATCTCCTCCCTGTACGATTTTATATTTTCATAATTAAAGGGTTTCGTATGATAATAACCGTGTGTAATTTAGCCATGCCATTTCTATACCGATTGAAAAATCCCTTGAGTATAATCGCTGAGGATTTATTCAATCATTCGTGTTTCTTCCAGTTTGTAGCCCGTTAATTCATTCATAGGACATTGATGCTGAGAACTGAGCAACCACATATTAGGCACCAAATCTCCTTTTCTAGCTACTAACAAAATAGCACAGAGAAAGGAGATGAGTGCAAGGAGATAGATGTACGTGCACATCCTAAAAGGACGTGTTTCGCCTTTTGATAAAATATTTTTTATTTTTGTATTATCGTTCTAATGGAAGAACAAAAATCCTCGGAAAAATCTTTTATGAAATAACTACACCCTTACATGAGCTTCAAGCAAAGTAGTAGCAGGAAAACATTAAGTAAATCATTTTTACTGATAATTTTTTCGCATTCATTTTTACCTGAGCGGGTGAGTCTTTATGTCTGTCTTCTATGCATTCTCAGAGCTGAGCATTAAGCAAAAGTGCGTTCAACCCTCTCGCACAGAAATGGAAGAGAGATGTACAAACATGATTACTTTACCATTGTCGGATTCTTTTCTCGTTCCTATTTTTTTCTGGGTAGCTATCCATTTCAAACGCGTTTCTAAACTCATCATTATCTTCTTCACTCGACAGCAGATGTACCCAGCAGTCTTCTCCGAAAACAAAAGCCTTAAAATAAAGAAACCGTTACCGCACTTTCTTTACATAAATAATAAATAACTTGTTCCAAAAAAATCTCGTCAATTAAAACTGTACAATAAAAGATGGACTATTGTGAATTTGTACGTACGAGTAATTCACACATACCGATACTTTAATACGTAATGTACTAATTAGAATACATACGTACCCATGTGTATATTTTATACGTTAATTTGTTCCGCTTACACGTTAAAAGCTCACACTTTGAGTTAAAATTGATTTATCACTGTCCATATCACAAGGATTGCGTACACACCGGATTTAGGTAATTAGCGGAAACTAAAAATACAAGTGAATCAATTACGTTTATTTCAAAAGGTGTACATGGCATGGCGTATTCTCATATCTTTACAAAATAGCACATACGTAAAGTACCGCACGCACGTACACAACATAAACATAACGTTCCTCAAAGCTAATCAGATCACGTTTTTACCTTCTCACAATCAAAACCATTATTAGTAATCATTAAGTAATGCAGGTTGCAGTGCAGTGGTAGTCATATAGTTGACGATGAGCTCATACCCATAGGTAAACTATAAATCATAATTTGTAGATTAGATAATTTCGTTTTTTTTTCTTTATTCCACTTGAGTGTGTGTGAGCGCGCGACAGACAACCCAAGTTTTTATGTGTGCTTAAACTATAATAATAATTGTAATCGTGCAATGTGTATTGAGGTAGGAATGGTAGGATAGTGCGCATAATGATCTCCTAGCCAAGGGTTTGTTTGTGCAGCTGAGAAAAAATAATCTCATTAATTTTTTTACATTCAATTCATTAAATAATGCTCTTCTTTGTTATTATATTATTTGTTTGTATGATAACCGATCAAAGTAAAAAAACAAGCAATTTTTTAACTGGGACAATAATACACGCGTGTGTACA
>JAHZNB010005423.1:0-16278 GCA_027744295.1 Callyntrura guangdongensis
GTGGGGGGTTGTGCTTTGCCGTTACGCTTTAGTTACAAGGAGGGGGGGAGGGGTCAAAAAATCCTTTTTTTCCCGTTACGTATTTTATGGACGCTCCCTAGTTTGTTTTGTTAGCAATACGTTATAATTATTAGACGATTTTATTATCATTCCTTGACTGTCTTGATTTTCAGATTATATTATGCCAATATTGTATATCTTGATTTTTTACTTGCCACTACAGGGCTGGGCGGCCTTATTTATAATTTTTTAACATTGGTTTTACGTAGTTATTTTACGTCTGTGAATGATTTGGGCCTTTTTAGCATGTTCTCCGTTTCAAGGGCTATCTGCTATGTAGCGTTGTTTTCGTGAATCCATGAATTTTCTGGCCATTTTGGGGGTAACATTAGACTCCTTGTCTGCCAGGACTTTACAAAGGCTTATAGCGCTATTAATGGTTGTGACATTATATTACTGTTGAAAAATACTAAAATACTTACAACCATATTGTGAATACTTAACTGCCAAAGAGAGAAAAACTGTAAAACCTCTATCCTCAGGGGGAGATTTGACCCCTCCATCCCCCGATTCCACAGCCTATGCCTACCCCACCGATCTTTTCTAGCGCACCGGCTGCGGCTCACTCATCGACAAAACCGTTTATTATGTCGTTTATTTAACCAAGGAATCAAAATGTACATTGCTCCAAATGCTACAATTTCGTCCAGTGGATTCTCCACAGCAATTAAATAATGCTGGCCCTCTGTCAACAAATATGACTAAGATGAATAGCGTCTTGCAGATTAAAAAGTATTGTGGATGGTGTCCTTTTCCACTATCCATAAAGAGCTCTCTGGCAGAGGTAACTGAGTACTTGGTATGGCTACTATGATCATGGAGAACTTGTTCACCTTGTGAACAGATACAAGAGTAAAATGCTGAAACCATTTTTATTTGGTAACTTTGATGTTCTTGGTGTAATATAGTCCAGAAAAAAATTGTTCCTGTTGCGTCATTAAAACATTGTTTTTAAATAATTGAGAATACTTTACCTCAAAACGAATTTATTTGTAACATTTTAGTTTAAAGATATTGCAAAATAACATGATTTTAGGAATCGAATAAACGTGCCCATCGGTGAAAAAATTCCAAAGATAATGTTTATACTTTAAAAAACATTACCGTTCCATTGTGAGTTATGTGTTTAACATTGTCTGTATGAAGACATTATGTCGTTGAAATTTATCCAGGTAAAATCACTGTGCCCAGAGGTTCCCGGCTTTATGACTGCTGACCGTCCGTTGCAGTCCCCATTCTCAAATATTTCTACACAAAAGTTATTGGTGTTAATAGATGACACTCTGTCGTTCCATTTAGCTGGCAAGTTTCTGCAGCTCTTATCTAGATCTAACCATTGCACCGATCCTGTAAATGTGGACAACCGAGCAAATAATAATATTATTGGCATATTGGTAATGTTTCTGAAAATAAATGTGACAATGGTTCTCGTAATTTTATTGCTACATGATGCCCACATTGATGTTTAATATTTTAAGTATAGTTTGTAATTTAAACTGTATGTTATTACCTCCATGTTTAATGTCGTCGTAAACCCACATGCCCCACTCGCGAGGCCGTATGGGTAAAGGTATCATTTGTGGACCTCCCAACACGATGGTAATCTGAGAACTGGAAAACAGTACGGCAACAACTAAAATAACTGAATTCATGGTTGTCTTCAATAAAATTTGACGTGCTTACTAAATTATACAGCTTATTTGCTTATAAGTGTGAGCAAGAGAGACGTTGTGTGATGAAAGTGCTAAGCGTGCAAAGTATTTATACGTGCAAATGTTTTTAAAAAAGTTGTTTGGAAAACTATTGATGAATTATTTTTCAAGGAAATCTCATTATGTAACCAGTAAATTAATGTCACTAGTGTAACATGGCATGGCAGCGTAAACAACAAGTTCCAATTAAAATATTTACCCAGAAAATTGTGTTCTGGCAGTTGCGACGTACTAAGCCACTAGTGGCTAGAACGGCAATTATTCAGCGTCTCATGCATATTTTTGGCGATAAACACATTTACAAATCGAATTATAATTGGTTATGAATTATCGTGCAAACGTAACAAAACTACTCAACATCTTTCTGTAGTCTGTAGTAGTATTGGTATACATGTGTCACTATTCTAGTAAAGTATTAAATGACAATATATTCGAAAGGTTGTCTTAAAACTTTAATTTCTAGTACAATCGTACTGAATTTTTGTTAGAAAAGGTTTTACCAAAAAATTAAAAAGTACCAATGTGAATTTATGACACATTTATGCAGACCTGACACTTTGGTAATCGTCTTATGCATACACGCATTTGCAGAACAGACGGTTTATTGGTTCTTACGGGGTAGTTGCAAACAATGTCACCCGTTATTAATGATTGGATGTGATGGATAATGCAAATCTGTATATAAATAGACTTGGCAACACACGTTAGCGTAATGGTTGTATTATTTAACATGTGCACCTGTACTCACTGTTCCTCCAATGTTGGGTTACTTTATTTGCATCATCAACGTCTGGTGTCAATTATACATGAAAAGTTTCGAGTAATTATGATTTTTTTTTGTTCTGGTTAACTACAGGGCTGTAGGAACAGGGGGGACAAGGGGGATAGGCATATCCTGTAATGTTAAGTAATTTTTGGGCCTGTAATAAACGTAATGTTAAATCTCTGAATTCTTGGGTGGGATTTGTCCCCCACCCCCCCGGTTCCTACTGAGATGGGTTAACAGTATCATAAACATGAACTTCTTCAATTACAGAGTAGTTAGTTGGTTGTATAACGACAAATGTTAATACTGAATACTACAAATATCTCTACTAGGTACCAAAATTCACGGAATACTTGGCCACGAGATGATATAAAAAAGCAGAACACGGTACACATGGAACCGTGACAACAATGTTAACGTGTTCATTTACCCCATGTTAAAAAAGCGTGACAAGGGCGGGGGTGCCTAAAAACCCATTTTTTGCGTTACGTTCAAATTGAATGATCCCATACTGCATATAATTTTGGATTTTACCTTGTTCCAGAATTCTTTCTATCTTTTCGCGCTTGGTGGGGCCAACAAGCGGGGAGGGGTACCTCGCGAGAAAAATTAACCTGATGCAAAGTTGACTTAAGCACTTTAAAATGAATACACAATGTATATACAGTAAGGGAATTCCGAAACTAGTGCATAGTATAAACCGCGGAGAGAGAGACAATGCCATAATACAAACAAAATATTGGATTTAGACATACCACTTATGTCCCATTAGCCATTAGTAATGCCTTTAAAACACATATCACCATCACCACAATTTACCTGACGTAATGTTAATACCACCACATAGTATTTCAAATGTTACCATTACTCATTTTAATATCATTAGTTTGTTTGGACATTAGTCGGAATATTGAAAATAATTAACAAAACCAAAATGAGGACATATTGCAATCCAT
This sequence comes from Callyntrura guangdongensis, assembly GCA_027744295.1. Lineage (NCBI taxonomy): Eukaryota > Metazoa > Arthropoda > Collembola > Entomobryomorpha > Paronellidae > Callyntrura > Callyntrura guangdongensis. The sequence continues at coordinate 3,495 of JAHZNB010005423.1, forward strand.
AGATGAATACAAAACAAAATACTATTAACTCTTCATATGGTTTTCTATGTAATAAATAGAATAAATTGGTCTAACAATTGAATAAGCTGGCCGAACTGAGCTGATAAAGGACAAAAACCCTAATATCTTGATTGTCAAATCGACAATTCTAAATTGTTGTGATGCAAGAAAAAAAACTTTAGAGTAACTACAAACTTTTTAGTTCAAATGGTAATAACTAAGAACATTTTTTACTGCTAATAAAAATAACTACGATTATCATAGGCTGCGGAACCGTGGGGATCGAGAGTTAAATTCCCCTGAAATTTTACTTTAAAATTACAGAATATGGAACATTTTAAATTCCGGAATAAGGTTCACCCCTTCGACTGCCCCTGTTCCGAAGCCCCTATTTACAATCAATATCAGCAATACCTGCCTCGCAGCGCCAATTATAACTTTGGAAGTTCATAATTCATATGTACTGATTCAAGCGATTGCTACAACCAGCAACCTCTTTTGTTTGTTAAGAACGATGTTATTACGAGGACATTTCAACTATTGTGTGTTACGAAATTGTTTGTCCATTGTTGGCGTCCCTTATAATTACACAGGCACATACCTATCAGATGTACATAATTGTTGGTTATTGGTGTACGTGAAATCGAAAAGAAAGCAAACTGCAACTTTTATCTAGTGTTACGTTGTTTTGTGAGTGGAGCTGGATCCACTGTGTCTGATTGTGCGTTGCAGCTTGCAGCTCAGACTATAACAAGGTAACAATGCGTCTAAGACTTATCCTGTCAGCATTTCTTCCTGTCATCCCTGTCATCACCGCCTTATCACTAGATTTCATTCATGTGACTCTTCAAGATCCCACAAATGTACACTCCGTCATGTCAAAGTTTCTCCACTCCCGTTTCCACCTGGTAACTTTCTTCCTGTCACCAAACGTGTATTACAATCACCAGATACTTTCTGTCATTTTCTCTAATGAAATTTCTATAGTGTTACTAAATGAACAGCACAATAGATATACCAGCATTTTTAGACAACTTAACAATAATATTGGTACAGTGGCTCTCCCTTACCGTGCGTTTCGGTTTAGTCAACTGTTCAACATTGTAATTGTTCCATTGTTTCCAACCGTACACACAACTACTCACCTCCGAGATTCCAAAGTAACCTCCAAAAATAATTTTCCCCTCATGGGGAATCTTGCTACACTCACAACAAGCGTATTTCTATTTCTTGGAGTTTTTCCAATGGATACTCACCAAGGCGCTGACAACGTGGCCGCATTCATTCAAAGTTTATTGGAATTATCTGAACGTTTTCAAGCAATCAAATTCCTTTGGTTCTGTTCGCAAACATCTTTTAACAGTCCAATAAAATTATTCGGAATGGGGTATCAATATTCTAACCAAAATATCGCGAGATTACCCAGGAATACAGAGACGGTTGAAGGACTGTTAATCAGGGCCCTTCAGAATCCAGTAAAATTTCATCGATCTCTTTTTAAAATCGGAAATGGATATCAAGTGGGAATTGTAGTGTTCTCTCTCTTTCCTCACTATTTTGAGCGGCGCTTTTATGACAAAGATCGACATGCTTGCTATTCTCGTCTTTTACTTAATTCAATACACAGTTACTTTTGTGTTGCCGATTTACTTTCCGCTAGCCATTTAGGGGTAGTTCACAACGTGTCTGTGTTCATTCTTAACATCCGCAATAGATCGGAAGTCAACTCAGCTTTTAACGATTTCGACGAGCAATACGTTCTTAACAGTAAATCAACTGTTTTGGCAGACTATTATGCAGGCCAGAGTTTCGTCTCACCAAAAATTGTCTATTTTTTACAATATTATCACGAGCAGTTAATTTACTGCCGAAAAGGAATGAGGGGAGAGGAAAATTTTATCCGGGTTTCTTTTGCGGAATGGATCGGGCCTGTTTCCACAAAAGCCGGACTATTTGTGTTAGCTTTTCCCACACTCGTCATTTTCGTTCACTGTCGATTTATTACAAGCTGGAAGGATTCTATTTACATTTTTGGGATTACTCTGGGACAATCTCATTATAAATTGATGTCTCTTCGGAAATACTTGGTGGTCTTAGTTTTATTTGCCATGTTAATTCGAGCTTTATACGAGAACATGCTTGTGAGTCTCGCCGTAGTGCCTGTAGTCCCTCAAACATACCAATCAATCCGAGAAATATTATATGCAGGTTACAAAATACTGTGGTATGTTAAGACCGCGATTGGCGCGTCCCCAGTGGATGACTTTGGCGTTGAATTGGAAAAACGGGGAATTCCGCCTGGCCGGATCCCACACAGCTTTCACTTGGCACAGGATCGTCGCGCTCCTGATGAGTGTAGTTACGTGGAGTTTGTTCAAGGAAAGTTTACTTTCATGCTGGCTAAGAAACAAGTGGGCTATACAATGCAAGGAATTGAGAAATGTGCGATTAGAAATACTCCTTGCCGCGGGCGTTCTTGTCAAACAAAGTGTTACGCCGTACCGGATACGATTGTCAACTTGCCATATTTTTGGGATTTGCACACAATCAACCGAGAGTGGATGCTGGAAACTTTGGAGGGTTTAAGGGAAAACGGATTGAAAGAAAAGTGGGATGAGTGGGCCATTTGGATGTATAAGCTGAGTAGGGGATATTCCCGAGATAAATTATTGAATGGGAAACAAGTCAAACCTGTCCAGGGCGTTTACGATAAAGTTAATTTAGAGAAATTATCCGTTGTTCTTCTTTTCTGTATCATTGTATCCACTTTGGGTGGGCTTGTAGTGATTGGTGAAGTTGTGTTTGATAGAGTGCTTACAATTTCTCAGGTTGTTAAACTTCCACCTGTGATGTTTGAAACGACAGTTTGACAATATTCATACGATCATTTTCGTAATCTATGTAAATTTAGAATTAGAGCGAGTGATTCTCCAGATGGCAAATCATCACGATACCCATTAAAAATACCTTATCTGCTTGTTTATTTGTAAAATGAAGACGTTAGTGTCGGTTGACGCCGACAACGACGCTGACTGAGAAAATTTTTTGTTCATGATTTTTTCAAGAAAGTTGGTAGCAGTTGGAGGTTTAGAGTTTTGCAGCAAGAAACTTTAGTTTTAGTTTACTTATGCCTAGGTTTGCATCAATTTATTCTGGAAATTAAAAAAATTGTTATTTCATTTTCACTCATCAGTTGCCGCCCCGACGAGATTTGTAAATTTTTTCTATGTATTCTACTTTATGTACATATAATACCATTTATTTATCATAATTAAATACTGGAACTGTGATTTAATTTTTATTTATAAAAACAGTAAGCAGCTTACAAGTTCAAGAGAATGTTACCATTATATGAGTTTTAACCAATAATTTACAGGAAAAGAAACAGCGAAGGATCACGAGTCGTTCGAAGGTATGGTGCAGGACCCTGGGAAATGTCAGTCGAAATGTAAGTTTACCAACTTTGTGATAACGGTAGGACCTTAGACTCTCGGAAGTTCGCGGCTTTATCAGAGTGAAAGACAGAGTAAGAGGCAGTGGTTTACCAGGAAATTTGGGTAGACTTTGCGTCGCTGTCATGGAAACATAATTTCTAAACTTTCTCTGTTGAATGTCACTGCACATCATGTGCCAATAAAACCAATATCAGATTAAACTATATATTGTGAAAATTTTGTAGAACAGAATACAGAGAAAGACGCAATTTACATCTCAGAGTTGCAGCCATACGGAGAGGAAAAAGCTGGTCTCTAGATATCGGTCGCCAAAAATAAATTTCTCGTTTGATAGAAAATGTCTGTTCAATATTAATTTGAAAGCACCGGAAAAGTAAGCGTGCATTACAATTGTTGCAGACGTTCCTGATGATTCCACAGGAACAGGCTCATATGATCCGGATAATTTCAGTGTGAACAAAAAATTACCACTGAACGAGGTTTGCAGTGATGTCACCATAATTGTCGAAAAAGGGATGGGATCTGTTAAGAATTCCATCATTTGTTTCGTGCTGTTTGCTGTCAGTCATCAGAGTGATCAGCATGATATTCAAAAGCTCAAAAATTGCAGGCAAGAAATTCTGTTGGCCAAGAAGAAGGATTGGTTTGACGTTGATCTGGCCATGAAACTGTTCCTGCTTTCTAGGAACCTTTCCAGTGAAGATGTAGTTCTGAGAGTAAAGACACTTGTCATTCTCAAATCCTAAATTCGCCTTTGAAATTGTTATACCGATTTCACAAGATACGCGACAGTCCGCTAAGGAAATTCAAAAACCTATTTTTAACGTCAGATATCGTATTTAATATGTAAATACAGTGAACCCCATTTACAACCGTTTCTAAAAATTGCATTGTAACATCCGTGTGGTTTCAATTCTGCCATGGTATACGCTCTCATTTCAAAATCATCCTTGACTAAAATCCTTACCCATTGGCTTACCTGCCACAAATTTTTATTCTCCCCTGTGAAATACCTGCACACATGTCTCCTGCTTTACAGCTCCAGCTACTCCAATATACGTGTCATTATGTTTATTCATCATTATCGGGAACAAGTGGCTGTTGAAAAGCAGGGATGAAGGGGGGTTGACGCCTATCCTATAATGTATTTGTCATCTATCCTGTAATGCTATAGTAAAATTTCAAGGGGAATTTGATCCCCCATTCTCTTGGTTCCGCAGCATATGTCGGGAATCCATTCACCAAGTAAAACGTGTGCGACCAATTTTTTCCCCCATTTCCCTTTACTGGTCATTATATATGCTTGCCAAGTAAAGTGACCACTGCTCCTTTCTCCAAACACGAACATGGTATCCAAATAAATGTCTCCAATGTCGTGGAGAAGTCCAAGGCGCTGTACATTACCGGGCTTTCCAAACGTTGAAGCTATATTGTTGTAAACATCCTTCGTTTAGGTCACAATCTTCCGTCTAAGGATGGTAAACCCCGGATATACGCACACAGTTGGACTTCCGTGACCAAATGTTATTCCAGAAAAGCAGTCCACTTTGTTGACTGCGCTAAAAAAGCTAGCCCCGTCCCGGAAACTTTTATTTGGTAGAAGAGACTTGTGAGTATGTATTCGATGTATGGTGGAGAAAATTAGTGAAAAGTTGAAGACATTATCACGAAGTACTAACAAAAGTCAGTACTAACTGGGAAACGTTGCCTCGCACTCTGAGAACTTCTTGCGAAAGCCTCTCATTGTTTGATTGTTATTCAATTTATTTCTTCATTTATTCTGTGAAACGTTAATGCAATATTTAAACACAATGCAAGAAAAGAGGTCAATAAACGATATTTCTATTCAACATTGTGTAAAGACCATGCAGCATTTAATGCAGGGGTGTTTTTTATTATCTTATAAATTTCCAAGTGTTTCAGTATGAAATTTTTAAAGCAAATTTCAGGAAGTGCTTGAGTTCTCATCAGTTAACACCGAGTTTTGAACATATTATACAACTTTATATTGTAAAAGGTAAGCAGAAAAGTACTATAAGAACAATTGTAAAGACAAATAAGTAGTTAGTTTAGACTATATTATTACAATGGATATTACATTATTACGCCGATGAATCTAGATTCATTGGAGTTATGAGATTAGCGTATTTGTCTGTCTGTCTGTCCGTCCGTCCGTCATCTTTCTACAGGCCGGCCTTCAGCCGATTTGGCTCAAATTTGGCACCCAGTTACATTAGACTAGTGGCATCTCTGGGATATAATTTGAGCAAATTTGGTTAACCCCCGGGGGTCATTTGGGGGGTTAAAAATTAAACTTTATGCAAATTAGCTCAAATTTTGTATAGCGATACTAGGTGAACATAAAAAGCCAAAATATCAAGTTTTTATCAATTCAATCAGCTTGTATCAATACAAAACATTCATCGGTGTCTCTACAGCGATTTATTGGGATTATTGGTTAAATAAAATTGAGCTTTAACCCCGAGGATGGAAATATTTATTAGTGAATTCGTCTGTTGTCTTTTTGACAAACAGTAACTATTTTACCCTAGATTGTTTTTTGATTTTTATGATTGCAGTATTGTATTTGTTTGCAATCTTAATCAAAGAATAACTGTTCAATGGAAGATGGAAATTTTCCGGTGGACAAAAGGAGAAATTCCCACCAAAGTTTAGGTGGACAGCGGAAATTTTCATTTTTTATTTTAATAGAAAACTGCTAATATAATTGTAAACAACAACAATATACGTTGCACACATCAATTTTTGGTTGAAGTTGTACTTTTTAATTGTCCTCAATTTTTTGTCTTTAGATTTCAAGACCTTAGTGTAACGGTACCAATGGCAAATGGCACTTTTTCCGTGTTGCCAAAATTTGATAATTCAGGGACAAGTCTGATAATAATTTCTGCTTTATGTGCTATGGCTACGTATGGGGCTCTCATCACTATTGTTTCTTACTGGAAAGAGCGGCATCAGCTGAGGCTAAGCGAAGAAGAAGATAGAAAGGCCAGGGTAAGCCCTATACTCAACGGAGAAAACAAAATAGGGACCTTGGAGCACAAGAAGAGCAGAAAAATGTGCAACAACAAATTAATTTGCCTGAAGCAACAAATGAAGAATCTAACCTTGAAATAGCAGAAAATACCGATGTTAAATTTGATGTATGAACTACGGATAAGTGACATTCATCAAGGTACGATAAGCGTTTCAAATACTTGGTTTACATTACTTTTTATCTTCTACGTTCAATAAAGGTTTAAATTGCAAAGGGTATAATTGTTTTGTGTCTTATAACAAATTTCGAGGTAATATTATTTTTAATTCCATTTAATAATTTCTCTTGTGTTGAATGTTTAAAGAGGTAGTAGGACTGGTGCTGGTTTTCTGCGTGACCGGCTTTTCATTTATTCGACATTTATTTAAAGCATTTACTAAAAACTCAGACTAGTCAAATGTGTTTGTGCAACATGAAACTATGCTACATCCACACTATGAAACTATATGCTACATCCACAACATGAAACTATGCTACATCCCCTATCTAATTTTTAAGTTCAATTAGTAAGAGCGAGTGACGAAAACATCAATGATTGCCATGTTCAGCAATAGTAAAATATCTACACAACCTTCCCAGGCAACGTCTAGCGTCATGAATGTACTAAATATGGTATCTTTCTCAAAATTTATTTCATCTTTGTGAGAAGTTCATTTCATGGTGTTATGGGTTATATAGGAACAGTCGTTTTTCCCATTTCCAATTTCATTCGTGACACGATTAAATTGTTTTCCAATTTTTAATACCGTGTGCTGTCGCGTTTTTGAATTAGGTATTTTTTAGATCGACTTAATAATATTAATTGTGTGGATGGTTCACCGTTGCTAGAAACGGCGAATTAGGTAATTATTTTCAATTCGGCAAATTTTTGCAAGTAATAATACATTTTTATGATATTAGTAATAGTAATAACATAAATGTGAGGACTGTCAGTTTAGCGTCTTGGTATTTGTGTATCTTCTGCTATTCCACGAACTACTTACCGGAATTGTTTATTGATTGAATTTTCATTTACAAATATTTGCATAACGTTGATGGATACGATTACGATCAGTTCGACTGTTATCTTTTTAGTAGTGTCAGGCCACATATAACTTTTAAAGGTGGAAATAAAACTTTGTTTTCGTCTATCGTTAGCCATTATTATTTATAAAGGAGCGGTTTGGTGGTTTGTCTGGTCCCACACAGTTTAGGTTGACACACACCACCAGCAGCGCACTAGCGCAGCGCACCTCAAAATTGAAATATTTTTATGATTTTTGATTTATCCTATGCTTTTTAACTTTCAAATTAGTCACCCCACGGTTCCGCAGCCTATCTGCAAATCTGTCAATTATAAGTAAATTTTCTTTAATTTTTAATGCAAGCTGATCGTACTGTGTTATCGTGTAAAGTTTATTGAAAAAGAATAATAAATTGATCAACACTTTTACAACGCACGGAAAATAAGGTTTTATTATCATAATCGTCTTCTGATTTTAGATGCCATCAATGACCAGAAGGTTCTGGTCGGACTCTTCTCCATTCCTCAGGATAACTTCACTGTACACATCATGGTGCTGCTGACCAACTTGTTTAACACTGTATATGGTTTGGCACAAAATGAGAAAGCGACTTGCGCCATTTATATAAAAATTATGGTAAATCTAGGGTCACGGGTGTTATGGTTACCTCTACGAATAGAGTGGATAAGTGACAGTGACACAAAACAAATAGTTCAACATTCTAAACATTTCCGTCATGATAAATACAGATTTATCAAATCTAACTCGTGTTCCTTACTTGCAGTTCTCCAAATAGTTTTTTATTTATGCGTATTACTGACTTTGTCGTATGAAATTTACCGTAGTATAAATCTACTAGACCCAACAATTTTAAGCACGGCCTCTATTTTATACCTAATCTCGGACATTTGTCAACTCATCATTCTTACGCTGACTTGGAAGCAATTTTGGTTAACACCTGAAGTACTTCAAAGCCTTGTTAACTCATTAGGGCAGTATGAAATAGGATGGCCAACGTGGAGATACAAGGTATGGGATTTTACTGTTAAGCAAAAATTAATCTTTAAAAGAACATGTCAGTCTATGGATAGAGTTGCGATCAGGCTCTCTACCTCCATAACCCAAGCCGACTCCCTGGGAATCCATGGAACTATGTTAATTAAATAAAATTAAAGGGTGGACGCGAGTACGGCTCCAAAGGGGTGAAATATATTTCTCTGTTCAGTGACAATTTCGAAAAACGTTCACAATCACGCGCAAAACTTGTGATTTCACTTCATCATAAAATAAAAATTTAAAGCAAATTATCAACTTTTGACCATCATCTTTGACATTTACTGTGACATTTTATATTTGCAAAATTTTGCGATTAAAATTCATAAAGCAGCATTACAAAACTTGTGCTAACTTCTTTCATTATTTTATTCTTTACTGACATGGTATCAACATTTTATTTCATAATGATTGACAGTTAACTGTTGAGTTTATGGTCCAAATTTTTTAAATATCAATTTGAGTATTGCATTTATGCATACTATGCGTACTGGAATTCTCTACTTGTGTATTACATACAGTTGATAATGTAACGCCCCGTTTTATATCTGTGTGCATAAATTCACTGCAGCTGCGTGGCATAGTGTAATTAAAGGCATGTGAATACGCAACATGTTTCTCATTTGGCTATTAGTAAATAAGATTCTAAACTTATTGACACACGTGCCTGTCGAGGGAAACGAATCGGTCTCCCTATTTACAATTTTTTATCCTGCGCTCACAGGGAGTTCGGTCGGAACCTGCCCACCGCCTGTCTGTGTTTTTTAGATATTTAACTGGCAATAGTGATAGGATGATGATTACAATCAAATTCATCTTGCAACAAATTTGCTGTATGGCACCAAAATATTACAATCATTTTAACTAATGACTTTTATTGACGAAAGTGATACCATCGGTTGTGAATGGACTTCATGTGTCTCCTTCTATTACTTGATGTAGTACACGAACATAAATTTCCAATACAAAAAGCCCATGGAACATTGAAGCGTTTCAGGTGGCAGGAAATATTTAAATATGTTTTGATCAAGTCATTAATAGATATGTACGTTTATTCCTTAGGCTCCTCTGAGCGTTACTGCTGGGATAAGTCTTCTTTTTCTCATCGGTTCTTCGTCTCCTTTTCAACGAGAAACTGTTCGGAAACAGGTCGAAACTATCGTCAACTTTACAGCGTATCTTCCACAATGCCCGTCATGTAACATGACAAAAAATACGCTTGAAAGAACTCTCTATTTCCTGATATATCCCGTGGTTTTATGGATACAAAAGGGTTCTGCTCTTGGCGATTGCTTTATCATCGCAGTTGCGTATACAATTTACCTGCTCGGGGAACATTTCGTAAACATTATAAAATCTACAACAACAATTCACCAAGTACGTTAAAGAGTACAATAATGTACGTGTGCATATCAATATCATTTTCATATAACAATACCAATGTTTCATTCTCTTTTAATTGTGGTTTGTTAAATCAGCTAATGATCAACCTACGAGAGTTTAGGGCGCTTAATGAGCAAATAAACTCAGTCGTAGGGAACATTTACCTACTTTTATTTTTTTCTGATATTGGATATTATGGAGCCACACCGGCGTACTTTCCAAAAGCGAGCACCATTTATCGGTACTGGTACAAACTGGTGTACTTTGGAATACACGGATTGGTCTGGGTGTCGGCTAGTGAATTTTATCGATTGATTCAGGTGGAACTGCGACGTTGGATCAGTGAGAAAAAATTTGCTAACGATTTAACGGCCTCGGAGATCGGAAAGTTAACCGTCCTTGCGTTGGAGACTGAACATAACCCGATTGGAGTCTCTTGTAGATATTTTACGGTCAACTATCGATTACTTAGTTCGGTACAAACATAATCAGCAAAAATTTAACTACATGCAATGGATGTCATATAATGTGAAACAAAAATAATTTTGTATTTCAGCTGATAGGACTGTTAATTACTTATTCCATTATCGCCCTGCAAGGTCAGAGCGGCTAAGTCAATGGTTCCATAAGCCATGGTTACAATTTGGTACAAAGTACTCTTATTGGTTGAATATAACAAGTTGGTAACACAATATTAATACACTTCACTATTCCTCAATATATAAATTTCTAAGGTTTTAAATTATGTGAGTACTAATGAGTGATTCATTAACAGGGCACCGGCACCGCACCGTTACGGTGGCTAGAAGATGAAATAATTGCATCAAGCTTACTACTACCTCTTCAGGAACTTATGAGCATTCATTTCCTTTACACGATGTACATATTATAAAATATACAAGTGCTGTATTGCAAGACGAGGTATACCTAAAATATTAGGTAAAAACCCACTAAAATTCTAACGTGTTCAAAACGACCCAATATGTAATTGGTTTGCACCTGTATCATTGAGCAGTTTTGTTGGATCTTACAATCCTGGAGAGAGTACATGTTTGAATATTTTATCTCATAAACCCATCAAATATTTTGTGTCAAAATATAAATCTTTGTTCTCTTAAAAAAGTCACACTTGACTATGACAACGTAACGACTAAACATTTCAATAACCAGGAATCAGAATTTTATTCATTTTGTCATGAAGCAACGCATTAGTGTTTAAACATCTTCTAAAGTTATTTATCACCACGCATTGATTTTATCATTACAACAGTAAATTTCAATTAATAAATCTTATTATTAAATACAAATCATTAATAAATCTCTCTGCTTGGTAGCATGTATAAGGAATACTGCACCACTACTGTACGGCTGGGCGATGTAAGAATGCTCAGTGTTTTTTACGTGCTTGTCCATCCGGAACCGATTGATGGAACGTCTTGGTCTGTTCCGCCACCAGCAGGTAGTGCAGACATTATTTTCTTCCCTGTATGTGGTCTTTTTGTTGTCGTCACAACAACAGGGGGACGGCGGGTTGTTGTACTGGTTGTAGTTGTTGTAGCACTCACGGAATTGATGACATTTCTTTTCACATTTTTGTTTAATGGTTGGATTCGATATCCAAAGCCATCAGCACCTGCAAATTTGTTTTCAGGCGGACTTTCACTGACCCCTCCACCCGTTCCATTTCTACGGTTACTTAAAGCTGCGTCAAGGTCACAGTTGTCGTACCGCAAGAAAACTGCGTTTTCCCGTTTAAAGTTTAACGATTGGATGTGGTCTTGAATTAATCTTTCAGTCGCCCTGTCCAATTGTGGTACTGCCGAAAACACACCGTAACCTCTCTGATTTACTTCTTCCCAGCAATCTACGTACACAGCAAACGTTCTGTAGTCCGTTAAAGTGAATCTAAATGTGTAGTAGTCAATGGCCGCCGCGGTTTGTGTATTGCGAGGAACAGCCTCAAACACCCCAGGTCCTTGATTAGGAGCCAAGCCAATATCAAAACTACCCAAAACGCGTCCAAATCCGAATACAGAGCCTTGGCCTTCGCTACTGCTGGTATTTTTAACGAAGCAGGCGTTATAGTAAAATTCATACTCGCGCATTTCACGGAATTGAGGATGAACACTGGCGTGGCGGTAGAGATAATATTTGCTTCCACCACTCACATAGTGAAGGGAGTCCAACTGAAAATAAAATTGTAAAAAATTTGAGCAAACTTTAAAAAATGATAAGTCAGCTTGGATTTAAACATTTCATAAAAGTGTGTACAAAAATTTGCATACCCAGACTGGGTCAATGTCCTGGTGATACGGCACGTTCCGCAGACAGGTTCCTTCCTCCGTTCCTCTCACTACCAAAGCTGCCGTGAAGCCAAACATGGCACAAAAGGGAACACACAAATCTCGAAAACATTTTAATTTGCTGTTTTAAGTTAATTTCTGAATATTATTTTCTGCTTCTTTCAGAAACTATATTGATTCCCTTATTCTTGTTGAAACAACAAAAACCAAAATGAATCTAAAAATTGTGTAGGTTTATTTTAAATGTAGGACCTATGCAAATGCATAGCAGTATATCCAGTCAGAACTGGAGTCGTAGTTTGTATTGCTATATTGAATATTATTGTGAGCCCATCCAACCGTAAATACTAACCAGCCAACCATGATTAAATTATATAGCAACTGAAACAAGTGTTTAACGCTTATCAAGATTGCTGTAATGATAACCATCCCATATATATCATTTCAGTAATTTGGCTGTACCTCTATTGTGTTAACCAAAGAACTTGTTGATCATGACTCATGATTCATGAGTTTGGACTTTTTTGT
>JAHZNB010005424.1:0-16909 GCA_027744295.1 Callyntrura guangdongensis
AAAAAAACTCGACACGACAAAATAAAAATATAAACGCTGCATGAACGTAAATAAAATAAGTGTATTTTTTGTTTTCTTGTTTGTTGCTGTTCCGTGTGAATTTTCCTCTAATTTTAATAAATAAAAACAAAACTAACAAAATGCCGGGTCTAGGATCATCAGTGACGAGATCTGTGGCCGCCAAGCAAACAGATATGCCACCCGGAGTTTGTTTAAATCCTACATCAAATGCAACTGCTGCTGCTGCTGTTGACACCACCATCCCCACCGCCTCTGGTACGGCCAACGACAAGCCAAAATTAGACCCATCAGATCCCCGAGTGCGAAAGTTAGTGTATTCCATGTACCGTAACATGCTCACAACACGTAATGGAGAGGCAAATGACATTATTAGCAAACAGGATCCTGCATTAGTAACTCAGGACTTGGGTGTTGGACCAATACTAGAGTCAATCATAATGTAAGAAGAAAAGTTATTTTGAATTGGCGCATTGCACTATAAATCCACATTACGATCGCTGTATATGAACATAGTCGCGGCTTTACGTTTTTATCCCTGCTGGGTTGTATCCGACCGTCATGTTCTCGCTGTTTCAGCGAGAAAAAAGTACCGACATAAAAAGTTTTATGCGCAATATAAACCGTCTAAACTGACGAAAATTTTGAATAACTTTGTATTATGTGGGTATGGCCATGATATTTAGCACCAAGAGAAGTAATAACAAATGCACTTATGAGGAAAGAAGGAGCTGCTGTTGTATTATATTTTTTTCGTTTGCGAGGACAGCTTTGTACCGCATGTGACATGTAGAATGAGGGCGATGTTTGACTACTCTGGTTGCTCAAGCCAAGTGAGTCAATGACAAAGACTTTAAAAATACAGATCTTCGTACTGGTTTCGGAAGTTCAACAGTCTGCTTAAGTGTATCCATTATTCCATTATAAAAAAATTTATACAATAATGGTAGGACAAAAAGTAAAGAACATAGACTGAGGACAATGAGGACACGCGACGCTGCTGGGTGTATCGAGCAAAGTCGTCCTATGAGTTCTATACATATAACGCTTAACGTATGTAAATATACTTTAAAAAAGATGTACATTGAAAACGACAGCGACAGTGATCTGATCGGCTGCTATTCACTTAGCCAAGAAATAGGGTTCACTCACTGTATGCAGGACCTTGGGATGTCGATTCAAACAAAAGTAAAATGAGACTTGGCTGGGTTCCTAGAATATTAATCAGTTCCTTGTGATTAGTTCCATCTTCATTTGAGCTGTGTCCTAAGGAGCATACATTTCTATCTACATAAGCAAATTGTCAAACTGCAAATAAGCCATTCACAACAAATCACAAAATGGCAGCATGAATGACTCTAGACGTTATTAAATGTAATGCGTAGTTTTTAAAAACACTTAAAGCAAATCTCTTGAATTTACGGAGGACTTTAATCTTACACTAGCTACTTGTTTAACGAGTTAATTTTTGCATACATACCTATGTGAATGAAAAATGATTAGCTGTTAAATATTTGTACACGCGTACATTTATAATGCTATGAAATGTTAGGAATCTTCTTAACAGTGGTGTCAGTCGAGCGATCTCTGTTNGTCGAGCGATCTCTGTTTGGCAACGAATCATCAACGGCGGAAAGGTCATGACTTTTCACTTCCCACGTTTTATCGCATTCGTACAATCAGTGACGTTTACGAGTAGGTAGGTATACCAGAATTTCCTAAACGAATATCTCAACGTGCCTGTACATCACCACCGATCCATTTTACACACATAGATAGATGTTTAAGCATAAGGGAACCACTGTTTTCAAAGACGTACACGATCGTGACTCGAGCCAGGCAAAAAGACAAAAATCGGGAAACGAAAACATGCGCAAGTGCGGCATTCGTTCATTAACTTTGTATAGTATGCATAATAATAATAATAATATTCAAATCAAGTTTTTCAGGTAGCTCGTTAACAGGCAATGTTTGATGGGCTAACAAAGATGTATCGGTCTAATAAAAAATAAATTGATGGAGATTACCTGAATTAGGAAATAATTAGGAAATCCAAAATATTATTTTTAAAAAGTACTGTTAAAGTGCAATTCGAGCAGTAATGACTGAACTTTGTTGGAATGTTTTACATATCATTATGAACCTAATTACGTATCTACATTATTAAGAATGTTAATAAATATTTGTACGTTATTGTTGAGTATTTTTATTCATCTACTGCATTGTTGTTCAAGCGAAATTTAAATAGAGCAGATACTAATTCTGAAAAAAAATCTAATCTGCTATTTATTTAGATATCATAAGAATATAAAACACGTTTATATTTGTTGGCCGGTCCATCAGCACTTCAAATAACTTTATGTTTCAAATAAATATTTTCTTAGGTTTTCACTGCGTATGCCAATAATAATGGCCCATTATTAGCGGTATAGTGGGAACTTGGGAAGGTCACGATGAAGAATTATTGTTCGAACGCGACGGCTTTGCATGATGCATAATGCACGATTTTTCTCTTTGGATCGTCCGTTCATGCATCACTTCATTGTATTCATTGACATATTGTGAAATGACCCTGACAGCTTATCCTTCTCACAATCATTAAAAACAAACACAGAATGTGATCTTGATCTTAAATGCCAAGCTTGATCTTATTTAATCCGGAAATCTGAATAGGCAGGCTATACCATCATGAAATGCGTCTTTTTCAGTGAATATAACCATTGTGTATTGTAACGCAAGTTCATGTTGTCATTTCCATCTATATTTTTTAGTTCACTGTCTATATCATGATTTTTTACCCTACCCATCTACCAGCAGGTTTTAATCGTGTCTTTACAACTATATAAATACATTATCAAAGGTCACGCCGACTTTAACTGAACAATTTATTTGTGGAATAACTTGACATTGCATTGGTGTGAATTTTTTTGAACTGTTAAACGTTGTTTTATTAAACAAGTGTTGCATTGCTTCCTTCAATTTTATATGGGCAATTAAACATCATTAAAAGCGATGGAAAAGGACTACAAATACATTTCGATGAGGGATGCTGCAAACAGTACATACATTTGCTTTTGCATAGATGACTCCGGCATAGCCGGTATGTACAAGCTACTTCGATAACCAGCAGTAGTAAATAAATAACATTGCTAGCTTAACTGAATTATAAATTTTAAAAAAACAATGCTGAATAACCACTGATATAAAAAACGATTATTTGAATTCTTGAACTGCTCATTTTCGTGTTGTTTTAAATACGTATTTTAATTACTTACTTCAAGCCATCAAAAGAAGCCAGAAAATGATTGTCAAATTATGAATTCAGATGTAATTTTTATCATGTTGGACAGAATAAGATAAATGGTTGTTGTAATTCCAGGAGGCAGCGAGGTTCACAAGGAGGAGGCAGTGACACGATCGCCCCTATTTCATCCGCATCGGAAGGCCAATCAGAGAGTGGAACGTCAAACGGAACAGGTAAAACTGAAATAACACTAAACACAATATTGCATGCAGTTTATATGATTTTTTCAATTGCTTTTGTAAGTCTGCATTTATTAATAAAATATTTGGTAAATAGCTTGTCAAGCTACGATGGCTCCACCTCCACCACCGCCACCAATGATGCCAGGAATGCTTCCGACAGTTCGTCTTAATAGTGAGGTAACTCGAAGCATAATATTATGAAGACTTTGCGTTTTCCACTTTTACCTGTTATACAAAATTGTTCTGAATGAAATATTTTCAAAGATTGGGCCACGAGATAAAGGTCCTCCAGCTGCGATCGCAAGTGCCATGATGAAAGACAAGAAGCCATTCACATACACCCCAGGTGGAATAGATCTCTCAGAGATACGCAGTCCTCGAATGGCGAAACGAATTCAAATGAACGCTGCAGCAGAGGGAGTGACGAACGTACCAACAACCTCGTCAAGTAATCAAGAACGGACACCTTGTTCTCTTCCACCTGCAGCTCTGGCTGCTATGCAGCCTCAAATGGCAATCCCTGTCTTTCCACAGGGAAATATCAATGCTGTACAACTGAACAAAATGCACAAACCGTCAGATTTTGCTGGAGGTGCTCCTCCGCCACCGCCACCCATCATGCCGAATCAAATAGTGCGACCACAAATACCATCCGCACCTTTGTCACCTCAGTCTTCATTACAGCCTACTCGACAAGGCAGTCCACCTCACCCAAAATCTCCACCGCCAGCCAGAACTCCGCCACTGGAAAGATGTGCAACACCAAAGTCTCCAGTTCCCATTATGGATACACATTTGGGTTCTTCGCGACCCACCTCAGTCACGAGCCATCTTCAGGAGTCCGAACAAAGAAGCCCTTTGGGAAGAAAGTCACCAATGTCTATAGACGCCTCTGGTGTTGGTACTGGCAGTCTCTTTATTCCCCCTATTCAAAATGTTACTCCTCAGCAAGCTCCACCGCCTCCAACTTTCTCGCCATCATCCCCTGTATCAAACTACGTACCGCCAAGCTCAAGGCCAACTGGGCAAACAAAGGCTCAGGCAGTCAGCCAAAATATTGGTTCTCTCTATATTCCACCTATTGGAGCTCAACAAGCGGATTCTCCGCAATCAGGTGGATCCGGTGGTACTGCAACAAATGGTTCTCCACCTTCAAAGAGTCCCCAGACAGCTCAAGTAGTCCCTAACGCCCCACAAACCGCATCATCAGTCCCTGCGACCCCACAACTCAACAAGGCACCTACTCCATGGATGAACTCGTACAATCGTATGCAAAACCAACAAGTTGATTCTCCACCTTACGTTCATCCGGGATTTTTTATGCCACCTTGGACGCCTCAAACGGGTGCCAGAACTATTCCAATTATGATGGATCAAATGGACGGAACAGCGTTTCAAGGAATGGCAGATAGCAGAAGGTCCTCTACCGGTTCCGGAGGATCCAATGCGTCAGGTTCTAGAACTCCAAGTCAAGCTGCTACACATCTTGGACGAGTCATTCCCATACAGATTGAAAGGGAGGAGGCTGGCAGATCAAAGGGAGCAAAAATTATCCCAATACAGGTTAATCCTTGAAACTGTAAAGCATTCGTATTGGCTTAGAATGCGTTTTCGAAAATAATAATGATTTTCTCCGGTTAACATGATAATAGATTGAAGGAAGGCCACCTCGTGGTATGATGACACCTATAACTCCCACAACACCTTCGATAAATCCAATGAGGCGAGCTGTTGCCCCGCCTCCATATAACTCACCAATGGGTTTGTACTCTAATCAGAATGCTATGGAAGCTTATCAAAGACAAGCGGCTGACGCGGCTGCAGGTGTCGATAGGTACATAATCAACCTTGGGTTTAACATACTATACCTCATTAGGTTTAACTGGTCCAATTCTTAAAATAAAAATTCACTTGAAAATCATTTAATGAAACTTAATTTTTCTAGAATGAACATTCGCTGTGAAAGTCCAAGAACGGAACCAATGCAGTCAAAGTCCATGCGAGTGATACAACAAGCCGCTGAAAACGGTAAATTATTTTTTTTGAATATATGCCATTTTGTTCTGAGCTTTCGCTGTAGTACACGTGCTCAAGTAGATGATTGTGACTGACTCCTATCCATGTTGTGTAAAGTAAATATTGTTTTTATATTTTTTAGCTGTAGATGCAATCTTTGTATGTTTTTAATTTATTCACTTTTTCGATTTTTTCCTAAACATTTTTATTTTGAGTTGTGACTAACTAGTTCCTTTGATCTGCACCACCACCTGCACCTCTATTAGTACTCTGTACCATTTCTGAATTTACCATATTTAGTATTCGTCTGTATCAATGTTGCTGCTCTAATGCTTCTACATTTTCAATTTTTTTTTTCAAAATAATTAGCTGTATGTATATAGGATTTACTCCTACATATAAAACTGAAGTGAACACCAAACCTGACTTCGCTTCAATAAAAACATTGAGTGTGCCTCTTCACCTGCGTTATGTCCAAATGAAGAAAAAAAACATGTCCAATTGTGTCACCAGCTTATTACAATTCTGTTCAAAAATTAAATTTTTATATTATTATTTTTCCCCAAAGAACTCAAACGAATTGAACAGGAACAGCAAGAAAGTTTGGAAATGTCTCAAGATGATCGTCATCTCATGAGCTTGTTCAAGTCAGAAGGTTGAAAACAGTGATGTTTATACTTTATTCCTTTTAATCCAAATTCCGAACAACTTTAGCAACATTGCATGGTGCATGCAGTTACACAAAATATTTCCCTGAGTTCTATGGAGTACATGCACAAATATTCCACCAACACACCAATCTTGTCACATACAGAACCTTCACACAATAGACAAACGCGAAGTGACTCGATACCAAAAATCCCTTTACGAAGTTTCGATCTGTATCACAAAGCAAAATCTTTGTTGTGCAGAATAATGATCTGACGTTATTTTAATTTGGGGTTGACAGTGGATCAAGGGCCTATTTTTCATCAAACTGCCGAGCCTCGGTTTATGGGAGGCCATATTCCATCTAAAGCATTTAGAGCTCTTCAAACGGCTTTACCGGCCAATCCTATGGGTGGACAAGATCAGCCACCTCCAAGTAAATATTCAACGTCTCTACTATTATACCTACATATAGTATAAACAAATTGGTGAAAGAACACACCAGTTTTATTTTTATCCCGATACGTACTTTTTTCTCGTAGTTGGCTTCATTTGAATCGCTTTTTGTGAATACAGCTTCATTTTGAGCAATTGTAATAATAAATAATCATGATTGTCTTCGATTGATGACTATACTGGCGATTTACGCTATTTTAAAATTAAAATGCTAGTTTTTTTGTAAAATTTTGCTTTTCTAGAACAAACTTTCATGTATATTTTTAAATGCACACTTACTCATATAGGTGTCCCTACAGCTCACTCTGGTGGACCTGTAACTCACCATATTCCCATTCGACAGGTTGCCCAATCACCGACCCCCCAGTCGCAGCCGAGTGAAATGCAGATGAGTTCGCAGTCCAACGTTCCTCCATCAGAGCAAAGGGTACCGGAGCCGAAAAAGTACATGGGTAGTAGTATTCCATCAAGATCCTTCAAGATACTTCAAGCAATGACTTCTGAGGATGGCCAACCAGGTGAGATAATTTAATGCAAACAGCAGCCATTACACGAGCAAAAAAACCACCCATATTTTATTTATACCTTTTAGTCAACAAAAGTGCAAACTGGTTTATACCATAAATCTCAAAATTGCATGAAAACAACACACGTTCAGTTTAAGTTAAAAGATACTTTTTGATAATAATATGGTGTACCACAACAAATGTAGATTATATTTTTCCACAGTACTTACTGTCCATATCCTATATCGCGACGTTACAGTAATTTTAACGATTTATTGCGGTGCCATACTCTACTGCTCCGCAAGCAACTTTTGCTTATAATATTTTATACCTTTCTATTCTGTCCGTAGCTTTGTCTCCTGTAGCTTTCTCTATTTTATATATTGTCAATGACAAGTCTATACAAATAATACGATACCTTTCTATATCATGCAGACAAATTCATTTTTAATTTAAAACGCTTTACAGTGCATTCTTTACAACAGTTTTACAGTTCATGGTGCTTCCACAATGAACTATGTATGTATTTTACATGTAATGGCACACGTTAACCTCTTATATGACTACCTAATGTTGGGAATCAGTAAAATAATGCGGCTGTTTAGGTGAAGGTATTTATAATGCTAAATAACTCCTTATGTCTATTTTTTCCTAGCAGTAGAGGGATCTGCTGAGACTTCTGCGACAGAGCAAAATTTCGCAGATTCATACAATGACGACTATCCCTGTCCTTTTGTAGATCCAAATACCCTGTTAAGCCCGTCCTATTCTTCGTCCAGTTATCCTCTTTCCCTCTCCTGTTCCTCCGATGGTGGTGGTTACGCAAACTTTGACCCTTACAATCACCCTGCTGGCAATAATATTAATGGTAATGATGATAATTCTCAGAATCCCTGGTCGGAAATGATGGACCAGGGATGGGATCCGTACTCATATATGTGGTATTACTGGTGGTATTACACCTCTTGCTATTGGGCAGGCTACGATATGACCGGGTACGAGTATCCCCCAGGTTGGGATCCCAATTATCCTTACTGCCCACCTGAGTGGTTTTCTGATTATTCCACTGATAGCGAATACACTGGAGCAGAAGACATGACTACTGCGTCTTTAACTGAAGCGACAGCAGAGCATGAACAAGAGATTAATTTGGGGAGGGAGGGTTCATCTTCAGCAGATTTAACGTCTTCTTTCACCGAGAATGGAGAAGAAGAAAGCTATTATAGCTACGATAATAATAATGATGATACCAGCAGAAAGAGGATGATGATGCCTTTTGTAGAAAATAATTCTCGAGTTTCAACATCATCATCAGCATCATCATTATCACCAACTCTTCCAACGATAGTAATTGAAGACAGAGAAAATGTAGTCGATGGAGGGGAGGACAAGCTCGGCAGAGCTAGCAGCATCAGAAAGAGTAGTGGTAGAGTAGACAGTATTAAGGATAATAATAATAGAAGTAGTGTTGATAGCCTTTGTAATAGTAATAATCATAATGGCAACGTTACTGGTAAAGCTCCTTACACGAACCCATTGACTGAATGTAATCAAAAGCCTGGAAACCTTACTTCTTTATCTCGTAAAAAGAATGACTGTGATAGCGTAGTTGTTGATGGTGAGATGTGGAAAATCGAGCAAGAGAATAAATTCGCGGAGAGTAAGCAGCAGCCCAGGAAGAATGGGAACGATAATGATGCTGATGAGAAAAGAGCACACAAAGAGAACGGGGTAGTGTTGGCTTACGAAGAGGACAACTCATCAGTATCGTCCTCAGACGACGAATATGAGAGCTGTTGTGAAGACCCAGAACAAAAAGTGATAGAGCGTGAGACTGGCCCTAGTAGTAATGATAAATGTTTTGTTACGTCCTCCAGTAGTCCAAATCCTCCCATTAATTTCTCTGAGAGCACTTGTGAGCAACACCAGCAGGAGGAAAATCGGCACAGAAAGTTTCATGGTAATTATAATGGTGAGCTAAATGCAAATGATGATCATGATAGAGTGTGGGTCGACAAGGAGTGGAAGGAAGAGGTGGTTGAGGAAGTGAAAAAAGGCGACGATGATGAAGACGAAAAGACTGATCCTGGAACAGATGAAGATAATGATGATGAAGATGATGATTACGGGGAACGCGTAGCAATAATAGAAGAGCCAGAAACTCCTTCCTCAGCAGATGACTCAGATGCAACTACGCTCATGAGTGAGCTCGGACAAGAGGATCAGCAACGAACTGGAAAATCATCATTTTATTACAACAACGGAGAGGGCTTAAGTATCGAAGAATATCATTCTGAAAACTCATCATCCGAGTCCGCAGTGCTTGATTACGGCCCCAAGAAAAATAGGCTAAGTACCATTGATGAAATTACAGAGTCACGAGCGTCGTCATCAGTGTTTAGCAGAGGCAGTGCCACACCAACTGTGAACAACTTGTCTGCAGAGTTTGACTACGGTACTAACAAAACCAGCAACTTGAGCAACCGGAATGGGATGAATTCATTGAGCGAGGAAAAAGTTCACCATCGTCAAAATGATATGGCAATCGTGCCAGGAGAATCAGACGATTCGGAAGAGTCCTCTGATGAGCTCTCGAGTGTTAGTGTTATTGAGAATAAATCTGATGCAACCAGAGGAACGACAGATTCGAAAAGAGAGGACGAAACTACGTCTACTAGTGACGAGGACTCATCTACTGACGACGATGACGACCAGAACGTTGATGAGGACGAAGACGACGATGATGTTGGCGGGGCGGATACAGCTGTAACAGTTCGCCTTCCATTGAAATTATGCTTCACCAAAACAAAGAGCTACAGGGATATTACTACGGTTATGGTCGGGGACAGTGAGATTGAGGAAGCGTCTCAAGCATCATCGAACGAAATTAATGAACCCATTGCACACAATGCCTCTCCTTGTAATGACAATGAAGATAACAATTTGCCAGTTGATGAGACTGATGATGAGCCAGTTGTATCATTCACCTTATCTCTCTCCAGGCAAACTTCCAGAGAGGACGACTCCAAAACCCGAGACGGCAAGAAAAATGAGGGGCGTAATGAGAATGTGGAAAAGGAAAAGGAGAGCAAAAATGAGGACGCACTTGATATCGATTTTTGGGCTGAAATTACAAAAGGTGATGAAGAGAAGGGAAATAGAAGCACTAGCTCTACCACCACTAACGTTGAAGTAAAAAGTAATCAAGAACCTAAACAGCAGTGTAAGGAAGAGAGAAACTTGGAAGCTGATATGGGATTTTGGGGAATCATTTGTAGAGACAGATCTGTATCTGACTTTCCACGAGGCAGAAGGAAACACGAGAGAGCAAATGAAAATTGTAATCAAAATGGTTTATCTCGTGAGCTGGTCGAAATGAGGCATGGGAAGGACGATAAACAGAACTGGGATCCACATGAACGTATTGACTACAAATGGGAGAAGGATTTTAACTTTTGGGAAAAGAGCTCAAGAACGATTGAGACGCGAAGGTTTAGTGGAAATTTCGAAATTACAGAGGATTACGAATCCGACTCTGGTATTAAGCCGTCTGTGGAACGGAAGGAAAGAGTGAAGAAATATACACACAAGAGGCACTCTATTCCAGGCCCAACCAATGGAAGCGATCGTTCATCCCTTCCGCCTCGCCCAGCTCCAAAACAAAATACATCCAATTTTTCAGCAACCCAGTCTCCATCGAGCAGCAACGAGCAGGAAATTAAAATAGAAGATGGGAAATTTGGTGGAAGTAGCAATAACCGCTCCACGAAGCAGGAAGAACGGAGGTCGAGGGAAAATAATGAAAGTTTATCTGCACGGAAAATTGTTGATTCTAATCAAGAAGATTCTGAGACATGTTCCTGGTGGTCTTACTGGGACGAAGTGACTGAAGAAAATGAAAAAGTGGAGAATGACGATGAAGAGGCAGATTATATACCGAAAGGGAAACAAGTGGAACCAGGTGCATCATCATGGCAAGAAAATAAACGTGAAATTAGGGGCACAGTTGAGAGTCAGGAAGAAAATACTGATGCTGTTATTTTAGTGGAAATGAAACTCGGAGAAGGAAGGAATAATAGCGTTTCTAGCAAAAAGGAAGGTACTAGAAGTGGTGTGGAAGAAAGCGATTATCAATCATTTGCCTCTACACAGACATCCCGCATGGAAGCTAGTGAAAGTGCTGGCTTTTCTTCTCTGGAAAGAATGCAGGGCGAACTGAAAGACCGGAAAAGCTTGAATAACTCCTGTCAGTCTGACGCCACGACAGTGACTACGGACAACGAGGGCTATTCGTCTTCTCCAGAAATAAAGTGCTCGCTGCGTTTCCCGAGTACAGCCAATCAGGAGACAGAAAAACTAATTCAGCACGGCTCCGCGTATGTGTTGGTATCTGATGAAAATTCGGATGAGTCATCGTCTAAAAGCAGTGGAACAACAATAGGGCGTCATGACAAATCTGAGCTTAAAAAACCCACTCCACTAAGTGCTGTAGCTGTAGCTTCACCAACTTCAGCTGCTCCATGCTCCAACTTAGAAAAAGGTAAAGATAAGGAGAATAAGCAGGATATCAGCGCTGTTGATGAGAATAAAGAAAAGGAAAAAGAAAGTATTTCAACGGTCCCAGTGAAAACAGCAGTACACATTCCCGTGGGTATTGAGAAAAGCGTAGAGATTCAATGTGAAACTGTGGGTGAAAAAATCAAATTAAACGGAAAGGAGCAACACCAACTCCACCAGCACCACGAAGAGCATTACCACCATCATCATGGTAGCAATTGTACAACTGCCACTACTGCTATTAACACCACATCATCAGCCACGGGCAGTAGCACAGCTACTTCTTGCACCTGCCTTATGAGCGATAGAATAGCTCGTGCGGAGAATCTACTTTGGAGAATCGAGCGATTCCTGCATGAAAGCTTGAGCTTGGGAAGCGAAGATGATTCTGGAGTGATGACTGATCTCAGTAGGCAGATATCTGACGTTGATACAGATGTAGACAATGATTTAAATGAAACAGAGTTTCTCCTAACAGCAGCAGCAGTGGCACAGGAGCGGAGAGGAGCCGCGGCTGCCAATGGAAATAGCACTGGCAGTAATAAAGATGCTCAACATATTGAATCATGTAACTTTGGCGAAACCATAAGCTCAACGGATGTGTCAATGCATCATCGTGTTCACCAGCAGCCAACCAGCTCACCAAACGAGACAACTTGCCCGTCTTCTACTGCTCAGGTGAGAAAGCCGCGGCCCAAGTCTGATATATTTTTGGACAGCGCATTAGTATCAAAAGTGGAGGTGGAAGAAGTAGCTACTAGTATGGTTGTCGAGGAGAACAATGTGGTTAAAATGAGAAGTGCGTCGGAACGCCGAGCTTTGCGTTATCAACGTGCTAAAACTCACTCAAGATTGTTCCAGCTGTTGCAAGATGAATGTTGCAGAGATGACGAGCAGGATGAATTTGATTATGAAAGTGACGTTGGAACTCCTTCCCCCACCACATGCTCACCTAATCCCAATATTGTTGCAGTGGACTGTCAGATTAATGTGGATACGAACGGCGGTAGCAACGGCATCCATTACAGTCCTAATTCAACTAGTTGTAAAAGTAACGGAGTGAATGATGATAGTAATAACGAAGGGAATGGCTCGAGTCTGTCGAGAATGAATGATCCACAAACCCGACGAAGTCGTCTTCTTCCTTTACCTATTAAGAACCTGCTTGCCTCATCCTTGTCTCTTGACAGCAACTCCTCTCCGTCGGGCTCATCTGGCGTACTTTCTCCAACTTCTCCAGTAAATCGTGATCAACTCCTTGCGGACATAATAAATGAGTTCCATCTTCGGAACCAAGCCTCTACCATGAGAGCCCAAAATCAGCGACGCATTAGTACCAACTTCCCGTCCAAAATTTTCAAATTACTGCAGCACGAGTTTGGGGAAGAATTCTATCAAACCTTTGATTGTTGTGGTGGAGCTGGTGAAGATAGTTTAATTTCGCCCTCATTGAGCCCCAGTCTTTGTGTAAATGAGTCCACCACTTCTTCCGACGGAGCACAACTTGTGCACGAGTGTACAATTCATAAAAGCGAAAGTATGAAAGAGTTTGAAGAGGCTACAAATAGAATCTTGACCAATTTTATTGTAAGGAATACTGCTAAGCAGAACAAAGCTGGCTGTTCTCAGTCGTTATCTGAATCTCCTAATTGCACTGCCAATCTCAACTCTCCATCGCCTCAGGATGATTCCAGAAATAGTAGTAATGTGGATTTTCTTGACGTACCCTTGAGAAAAAAGAAGGGGAATCTCAACAAAGATCCACGCAGTCCTAAAAGTACTAAAAAGTCTTAAGAAACTAAAAAAACTGTTTTAATTCTAATAAAAATCATAATTTTTTGTACATATTAATACAGTTTAAGTATAAATGTAATTTAGTAAACTTATCAATACTGATCTTAAGGTACTACTATGTAGACTTCGAGTTTCATTACAACTGACTTTTTTAATCAAATAGTATGTAATTGTACTTTGGCTAAGTGGAGTGTAATTTTTAATTTTATCTTATCTTGAATATCACAAAAATTAACAATGAATATGTGTTACAAGTTACAGAAAAGATGAAATTGTTCGTTGCGAGCAAGGAATATGGTTATATATAGTTACAGTTTACACGGCTACCTATGTATCTTGCTTTTAAAAATATTGACTTTAAAAAAATTGTTAGTCACCTAATTAAACCGTCGTCGCCTGCACCGCCACCACCACCGCCACAAAATACTGCCAAACAAGTTTCCTTTCCCGTCCTTCAGTACTTTTCCTAATTAAAATATTCATCACTTTCATTCCTCGTCACTACAACCAAATAAAGAGAAATCAAGGAAAGCTGCTTTATGTTATGAGATATTGTCCATCTACTGCTACTACTGCTTCTACTATGCTCTTCAAAAACAATTATAAAG
This sequence comes from Callyntrura guangdongensis, assembly GCA_027744295.1. Lineage (NCBI taxonomy): Eukaryota > Metazoa > Arthropoda > Collembola > Entomobryomorpha > Paronellidae > Callyntrura > Callyntrura guangdongensis. Next base: position 14,090 of record JAHZNB010005424.1, read on the forward strand.
ATATCAAGAGGGTCGTCTGCCTTATTTGTCAGTCTGTGCCATTGTTTGAACCAGGTATCTCATCTCATCTGACTTCTTTTGATCTGTACATATAAATATGTCTGATATATATGTATATGTATATTTCGTTTGACTTTTTAGTATTTTTGAACCTTATTATACTACAGATAGAAACATATTCCCAAGTTTTCTGACTGAGTGAAATATATATACACGTATTTTTTTGTTCATTTTTAATTGTTACTTTTTTAAATTTGTAAGTCATACAAAATAATAATTCGAATTAACATTCGCTCTTGAGACGTATACGAAACAGACTTTGTTTTTGCACGGTGCGGTGTACAGATAAAATTTATATGGAGTTTACTATATAAATACAGTTATGCTGCTCTTTTAGTTTATGTTTGTGTTAAAAATACAACAGAATTATGAATTTCTTTGTTCACTCTACTATTTGTTTCTGATTATTATTTTTCATTTCGTTCACACAGCTTGTTTTGTTTTATTTATTTATTTTGTTTATTAAGATTGAAGTACATTTAGACTAGATAATAGTCAGTGTAATGTATAATAATTACGATTTTATTATTTTGTTACTGTACATTCTCTCTAACTGCGAATTTACCTATTTTTGACAAATTCGCCCTTCTACACAAACACAACCAGGCAATACAAATTATTGTAATTCCTCCTGATTTCATACGAATGTATATGTGTAGCTGAAGGAGAAGAGGGCAATGTGTCACTTTTACACTATGTAACTAAAGTGCTGTTATAAATCTGCTCCTGTGCAAAATGGAAAATAAGCAAACAGCATCAGCAAAAATGTGGAGTTTCACTCCACAATGGAGTTCTGCTCCATGCCATTTTTTACTTTGTTGTTGGTGAAAGGAGAGTCAGTACTCTCTATCTCGGTGTGTGTATAGTCACTACGAATGAATGTGCTAACGCGAACCGTGTAAATTACAGGATTTCGTTTGATACAAAACCCAGCATTGAGAAACTCTTGCATTGAGTTTTAAAGGTATTTCCCATCCTCATTTTACAAAAAAGTACAGCATAGTTATAACGATAACCTTTACAAAAGTACAATAAGTCTCCTCTAAACCGTACCGTCACATGTATAAGCCACAAGTTATGAAGGAATTTTCGTAAAAACAGTCTATCGATCAAATGGCTAGCCATTTTCTTTTGATTATTCGTTGTTTCCCTACTTCCCTTGAAACACATTCTTTTCACCTTTCACTAAAATCGAGTGGAACACTTTTATTCCCGTAATATAGATACATTTATATATTTCTATTCATTGATTAAAAGTACTCGTGTTTTTTTACCTTTATTCGATGACTGTTTGATTTTCAGCTGTAGAGAGACAGATGAGATGAGATGAACCTGCGAGGTTGGAACAAAATGCTTTTCCAGTACTAGTTTTGATTTGTTTTTCCCGTGTAAAGTAGTATATTCCAGTGCCGATTTCCTACTTGATATCTGCATATTCCTAAACAATAACTACAGCCAAGAAAACTACTATACCTATACTTTTCATGTTTGTTCTGCACAACATGAGGACGAGACGTTGGCTCACTTTTCATGCATCTCTTAGCAGTATTACCTGTAGTCTCATTTGGTACTGACAATACGTATATTTCCTTTTGTAGCTCTCTCTCTATCATTTCCTTTTTTCTTTTATCTATGATGACAATAAATTTAGTTTTAAATTACACACGGCTAATACGACGAAAAAGAGAATTTTAACATTTCTTCACGTACCACATTTTCCCTTTCTCTTCTATAAAATATCTAAGCTGATGCTATTTGCTACTACGTAAATTAGATAAATTTTTCTCGTGTGAAATTTTATTCTTCTTTCGAAATTGCCCTTTGGGAATGGAGAATTCTACTCTAAAGCGGTAAAATTTAGGCTGTACAAGCATTAACGTAAATGGCCAAGTGTTTGCTCTCTTCTCCATAGAATAAAAAAAATTCTCTCAACTATGCTTCCTTTATTTGCGACGAAAAACCTTTTGGCACACAAATGAAGGAATATTCTTCCTACTAGCACTCTAGTGTTACAGTTTTACTTTCTTTTCGTTGTATGGCTTTTGAATTTCGCATCTTTCCGCTCTTCAACTAACAGAAACTTGTTCTAACAACATGGTCTGTTCTCATCGTTGTCATCCCTCTCTTTGCTTGCGAGAATAACAAATGGCTTGCTTCTCTGCTTTTTACTAAAGTGTCTGTTGTAGTTCCGTTGGGAGATTTACTCCCGTTATGTCACAAGCGTATCCTTGTGAATTTTTTACTCCCATAAAGTCGTTATATTGGGGATAAATTCGCTCTGCAAATTTATTTTACATGAACTAGTGAATATTCATTGTATTCAATTTTCCAGCGGCTCAAAAGTTTTGCTTTGGTATCTGTTGCTACAACATTCCTGTAAGAAAAATGAATTACATGCGTGATTATATTTTTGCCGTCAGCCGTGCTTTTATTTTACGGCTAATACACGTAATAACGCTTGGTGTAGTCTCTTATTTCTTATATAGAATAGTAAATAGTTTTACGGTAAGAACCAAGTGGGGCATCATGATAATTACTGCAGTTTCAATACAGTTGCAATGGGTACTATATCGTGTACAAAGTGTATTAATTGTGCACAATATTCACATAGGTGTATTACCTTATTTGCTTCTAGAACTTCGCTTGAGAATAGTCATGAGTAGTAAACGTGTAGTTACGATCATATAGTTGTGAAATGTAGCAAAACTTTCTAATGTGCTGGAACAGTTCCCTATTGGCAAAGACAACTCCAACGCTGTG
>JAHZNB010005425.1:0-12061 GCA_027744295.1 Callyntrura guangdongensis
GCCTTGGCTGTTCCGCAAAGCGAGGTTCGCGCGCTTGGGCAGATTCTGCAGGCATGATTTAGCTATGCATGTATGTGTAAGGTATATGGTGATGATGATGATGATGTTAGTATATGTTTATCAAGAATCTTGATTCAAGATGTACACACGTACTGTGTGTTGAGTTAAGTAGTTTTTCCTTGCCTGCCATTCACCATTCATTCCTCTCCGCTACTACTGCTGTCCGGCTTTTATTCGGAAAAAAAAATTTTGTTTCTTATCTCTTATCCATGTCTCTGTAATACTACTTGGAATAATTTGTGTTATTCAAATCTTGTCAACTCTCATTTTTTAATTTTTAATGTTCAATGATACCATCAACCATACCATCCAATTTGCATCCAAAGAGAAGTTGTAGTTGTGTGGGCAACAAGAGAGCTTTCAACTTGCAAAAGCTATGTATTACTAAAGTTTGTAAAAAAATAACTTAAGCTCAAAGGTGATAGGGACGGGACAACGAAATTTGTTTTGATGTAGGCCAACAATATTCCATTTTACTAAATTTTACTATAAAATGTCGTTGATGTAGGCAGGTCGTAGGTCCATGAATTATGAAACTTAACTAGTACCTTGTTAAGTCTATTGTCCTTAATGTTTTTGTGTGTGAAGTTTTGAAATTTTCGAGATATGTCTGTTGAAGTTGCTCATGCTACTGGTTTTGTTGAAGATTTATATCACAACGCCAAGGGGAATATAAATGTCAATCATATTGATTAGTGATACGACGAGAAAGAAATACACGTACTGTATGTTTTGGGACTTCAGAAGAAATCAAGAAGAGGGCTAAATCGTGGTGAATGGTGTTGGACTTTCAGGTGATTGTCGGTAATATATATTAAATTGATTAAGACTGGAGTATGCAAATAAGCTGCGTAATAATTAGATTTTTTCTACCGTCAAGACTGGTACGGAAGAAAATGGAATGCTTTTCATTTTTCTATCATTGAAATACAACAAACAGTCTAACTGAGGGGACGGCGGACTCTTATACAGAATCGATGCAGTATCGTAGAGTAGAATTTCACTGTCAAACAAAATTAAACCAAAAATACGCGTGTATGAGGTTATTAATGTAATGCAGAGTATTTTCTGACTGAATGACAATATAAATGTAAATGTGTGTAAATTAAACAAATGTGTAAAAATGGTATGACAAGGATTATCATGTCCTGAATTTTCCCCAAGCCCAGTCAGAATTGTAGTAGTAGTAGTTTGTATCGTATGAATCCAAATTCCAAGGAATGACCAATAATAACAAATAACTAGAACTGGACTCGGTAGTCTTATTAAAAAAAAGTACTGCAGTTGAACGAGAAATGAAGTTTTTTTAATTTAGTACATATATCTATCAAATGCAATGTAAAATGTAATATTGTATTATGTTGTAGGTAGTAATGGAGCCTGAAGTGTGCTGACTTTTCTACTGTACAGTTCGTTGCATATTAGGAGATTCAAAGCGTTACGTGCGTATCTAGTTGTCGTAGTCAGTGTTTGTCAAGCAATCGGTGGGAAAAGAAAGTGGCGGAGAGGTCCTCTATTGTCAAAGTGGAATCTTGATCTTGGTCTTCATAAAGCAAACGGTTGCCGTATTACATCTTCAAACTTTAACGAAAGTAGACATCTTTTCGTTTGAAGAATTTTTTAATCATGGTGAGAACAACAAAAATAAACATCTTTTATCCAATAAACAATTCAAAAAGAACATTGAACATGGGATTTCGTTTTTACTGGCATATTATTTTTTCGTTTTCGTGCAGTCTAATAATCCTGGAGACCAGTTTCCACAAGGGCAACAACAGCAAACAACATCTCAACAACAGCAAGCTCAACAAGGAAGTCAGCCTAATTATGTGGGCCCGTCCCAGATTCCGCAGGCCGTGGACAGGGAAAAAATTTATCAATGGATTGCCGAGTTGTCGAATCCTGCCACACGGGAAAATGCATTGTTGGAGTTATCGTAAGAACTCAGAACTTTTTGCCACCCTACATAAACCATGACTAAAAATATCACCAATTGAATTGTTTTTGTTATGTACATTAAATAACAGAAAAAAACGTGAGGTCGTTTTAGACTTGGCACCTCTACTTTGGTTTTCTTTTGGCACCATGGCCAGTCTCCTTCAAGAAATAGTTTCCATATATCCATATATAAATCCTACCACCTTAACTGCTCACCAGTCAAACCGAGTTTGTAATGCTTTAGCACTGCTACAATGCGTGGCATCCCACGCGGAGACCCGGTCTATGTTCCTGCAGGCTCATATTCCCCTTTTTCTTTACCCATTCCTTCATACCACTTCCAAAACCCGCCCCTTTGAGTATCTTCGATTGACCAGTTTGGGAGTTATTGGAGCTCTTGTTAAGGTATGTTGTGTTAATGAGTATTATAGTTATGTACTATCTTTTTTGGTAGCTGTACGAATTTAATATTTAATTTTCCTTTTACAGAATGACGAGGTTGAAGTTATAACATTTCTCCTCACAACTGAAATTATTCCTCTCTGTCTCCGCATCATGGAGTCTGGTAACGAGCTGTCCAAGACGGTGGCCACATTTATACTACAAAAAATTCTACTTGACGATTCTGGTCTCAACTATATCTGTCAAACGTATGATCGTTTCTCCCACGTTGCTATGATACTAGGGAAAATGGTCCTAAGTCTTGCCAAAGAGCCAAGTGCTCGACTATTGAAGCACGTTGTACGGTGTTACTTACGCCTATCTGATAACCCCAGGTAACACAGCTTTTTAGCCCATTCGATAAAAGGTAATATGTAGTCACAATTTTATACGGTATCCTGATGTTGTAGAGCTCGAGAAGCCCTTCGCCAATGTCTCCCAGACCAATTGAAGGACTCAACGTTTTCCAAATGTCTCAAGGATGACAAATCAACCAAACATTGGTTGGCACAATTACTCAAGAACGTGGAAACCTCACCCCCAACATCCGCACAATCTAATGGACCTGACCTTTCCACTCCTGTTAATTGAAAGGCTTATTATTGAGGAAATAGCCTTTCTTTTCACAAATAGCATCGTGTCCATGCGATATTAAAAATTCTTTAAATTGTTTACATAATATTGTAATATAAAATTTGTTTCGTTCAGGGAGCACATGGTTTCTTTTGTGGAACAGTGGTACGTAGCCTAGTAGTGCACAACGATTGAAAATAACGGGAAATGAAAGAAATAGACTGATGAGATAATGTTGACTTTATAATCAGGTTGCAAAAGTAGACTAGTACGATCACGATCGGTACAGGGAAGGTTCTGGACTTACGCCAACAGGACGAACGGAATATTAAGATTTCGTTCGTGATTTCAAAATGTGATTAGATGTACTCGTGAACGAAAGTGAGTAATTTTTTAACTTTCCGTCAGTAGTATTAGCAATGACCACATACGACGTTTTTTGCGAAGAAGTACATACATCTACAATGTGTTTTAGCAAAGAATAAAAAGCCTCATTTATGTTATCAATTAGCAGCGACCTCTTGGTAAATCAGTGTATTTTTAACCGGGACATTATAATTTTGGTATGTTCAATTTGTAATTTGCGTACTGTATAAATATTAATTGTGACAAGTTAACAAGGTTCATTAGTTTAACCCTACATAAATTACCTAACTTCAGTTTAAAACTCGCAGACCATTATAGAAAAAAACGTGAAATTACTGAAAAGTCAAAACATAACGTTTTTGCGAGTTGTTTTAACCTTAAGCTAACCTTAAAAGTTAGAACTTCTGTTTCAAATTTACATTATTCGAATTGAATACAAATACAATGTTAACTAACTTGGTATTTACCTAACAACTTTATACTAATTATTAATTTTTACTGCAGTCAATTAGATAAACCACAAAGAAAATGATTATAAAAAAATCGAATGACTTCAGCAGCTCATCATGCTGTAATAAAAATTATAAGTTCCACAATTAGGAATAATTCTCAATGAATAATGTTATTTGAGGTCATTTCCCACGGACATACTAAATATAGTGTGACCGTGGTCAAAGACCCTATCAGGATTTTTTATTTGTTCATTATGTCCGAGTTCACAAATTGCGGTTTTGGCAGTTTCTTCAAACAAAATTCCATTTAGTTGTCGACAAATTTATCATGTCTGATGTCCAACGCAGCATAAAAAGCATAACAAAATAACAACCAGCGAACGAATATAATATTTACAGTCAACGTATATACAAGTTATGTAAGCACCCGCAAAACAGATATTGTATGAATGTATAATGTCGATTAACTTTTAAAACCCCGTAACACTCCGGGACGACAATGTTAAAATTGCATTATGAGCTTGCTGTGGGTTCTTCAGATGTGGCCTTTTGTTGCGGTTGGCATAATTTATTAAACTCTTCCTCCCACCCCAACGCTTTGGCCAATTTTCGAACTCCATCGTCACAATCGCCAAGAATGGCAATGTCCCGATTCCGCTCGGATTTGAAGTTCATTCCCTTTGCAAACATGTGGGGGGCGGTACCTAAGTCAAAATCGGAATGAACTCCTAGTTTTTCTAGTAAACCTATAAAATCAGACTCAGCTACTGTACCGACAAGCTCGCGATTGATCAAAAGTCGAGGACAGTCATCAGGCACTCTAAAACAAAAAGACTATGATTTTACAAAGTCAACTATTATTAACAAAAACTGTGGCTGTGTCTCGTACCGGTCAACCAAATGGGCAAACGGCTGCACCACAAGGCTGGTTCCCATAATGATGAGCAAATCGCACAGTGGAAAATCTTTGCTCATACAATCAAAGAACCTCGGTGGTAGATTTTCCCCAAAGAACACCACGTCCGGTTTGATCACCGTATCGCATTGCGTGCATTTTGGTAAGCTGTCGCTGAATATTTTTTCTGTACAAAGTGAAGACCAGTAAAAATGAATTTCCCAATTATTTACGAAACAATGTAATATTAATGTGTACCTTTCATCCATTCAAATGAGTATTCCTTGCGACAAGAATTGCTCATGCAATGGGATGTATGAAAGGAACCATGCGCTTCCACAATTTTACCACCTGGAACTCCAGCTAATCGCTCCAATCCGTCAATATTCTGAAGAAAACAGTTAACTAATTTATTTGCTACAAAGTAAAACTTTAGCATTGGAAAGTATGAAGGTTTGCACCTGTGTGTAATGTCTGAGAAGTAAGCCCTTGTTGTGCAACAGCCGCACAAAATGATGCGAGGGTGTAGGATGAAGTTCATCTGGAAACAACTCCTTGGCCAGAGAGTAAAATGGTTCCGGCCGTGCTTTAAAAAAGTCGATTTCAAACATTACTTGTGGATCGGGTAGTTGATATTTTTTCATTATATTGGCGTATAGGCCACTGCCAGGACTCCGAAAGTCTGGTATCCCAGCAGCTACGTACATTTAAAAAATTAAACATTAATAATGATGGGTGGATGGAGCGAACTTTTATTTTAAACATTTCAGTTGATTACATAAGCACTGTAAATATGAGCAGAAATTGAGGAGGTAAATAGGAGGCGACGGAGGTATACTTACAGGTATTGGCGTATAGGCCACTGCCAGGACTCCGAAAGTCTGGTATCCCAGCAGCTACGTACATTTAAAAAATTAAACATTTCAGTTGATTACATAAGCACTGTAAATATGAGCAGAAATTGAGGAGGTAAATAGGAGGCGACGGAGGTATACTTACAGGTCGATATTCCTGCGCCAGCCATAACAATAATATTTTTACATTTTTCTGACTCAATGTGTCTTGCGACGGCATCGACATCATTTCCATCCAGGACCTTGAAATAAAATAACCAGAGATGTTCGGTGGAAAAAGTAACCGGTGATAGTGATCACTAGCCACTGGTTACTTCCTGTTGTCTGTCCGTCTTTGGAGGGACTTTTGGAAGGTAGTTTTTAAAAGCAGGTTTGAAAGGTTTGTTGACTCTCCACCTCACCCTTTATGCCAAAGCTCTTGTCATTATAAGAGGTGTTTGCCGGAAACCGCATTCAAATTGAAGCAACCCGGTTATAATATGGGCGAAACCTTTTTCAAACTTTGACCCCCCTGGGGATCACATGGGTCAACTAGTGTACATCAAACTTTGTAAAACGTCATTACTATCTATCAGCTATCTGTATACCAACTTTCAGCTATGGTTGTCATTTAAAAAATTGAAGTGAAACCCAACCACCCCCCCTCCCCGAGGGTGGACGCCAAACCCTCATATGATGTTTTGCTCAAGGCCGGGACATGTGATACCGTTTGAGGAAAACAGAATTTCAAAATTCGAAACCTTTAAGAGTTACATATCTATCTGGGCGACGGACGGACAATAGGACCTGGTCGATTCTCCCATCCTAATTCACACCAAACTTTTATGATTTGGTATTACACCTGGTTAAATTATCCTTTATTCACCTTTGGTTTTGGCTGCGACGAAACATTCAATTTTGCAAAGAGGTTTGTCATAAAGCCAGTCAATTTATCAACTGGACTACTCCCCCTTCTAGAGCTAGAAGAGGAAGATGGCCCTCCACCACCATCTTGTTGACTTTCTATAGACGGTTGTCTACTACTTCCCTCACTGGCCTGATTTTCCCCCTTGACCTCTGCAGGTGGAACAGTTTCTGATTCTAAGTAAAAGGTTTGGAGTAGATTAAATTAAACTTACACATCAACGTCAATTTTTGTCAATGTTGGCCTACATTGAACAAATCATATTAAGTGTCCATAACCTCATGTCCACAATGCTCAATCTTGTCCACGATACGTAATAAAAATTAGTTAGCAATTAGAATCATACCAGAATTTTTATCATCCATGCTGAGGGTGAGGGTAATCAGTAATCGCTGACGCTGACAAACTTAAAAATGTCGTATCGTATCACTATATTCTATATCTTAGATCGTGTAGTGAACTACAATTATTTTACAGCGAAATGCCTTTCTGTAGCAGTGCTTGCATTAATAAAAATAAAAATAATACTGTAATTTTTATCACCAACAGTTTCGTCGTGTTCTTCCACTCCACTGCTGATTTTAGTAAATGGCAATGGCATATACCCAGTACCGATACACAATACCATGCAATGATGACCAGAGTTCCGCATTCACTCACTGCAATAGCTCAGCTGCTTATTACATGACTACTGTCATTCGTTGGAATGCAGAACAGATGATACCAAAACCACAATGGGGCACAACGAAGGGTAGGTTTCAAAATAGGTCAGGTCAAAGGTCAAATTTCAAATTTTGTTTTAAACAACTGAAAATTGGTACAATAGTGCGGATGAGGATAAGTGTTTATTTGGTGTGAATTTACTTTTATTAATTTAATTTATTGACCTATAACACAGGGTGAAAGGTCAAATTTCAGATTTTCTTTTTATCCGTTGAAAATTTGTATGAAGGGTACGTTTTGCTGCGGAAAATCGAACATAAGTGTTTAATTAGAGTATAAATTTGCATAATAGCTTTTACTACGGGGTCAAAGTTAAATTTCAAATTTGGCTTGTAGCACGTAAAAATTTATACAAACAATATATGTTGAATAGCACCAAACATTTCTTATTGTCTAATGCTTATCTAATGATTTGCCATTTTCCTTTAAAAAATACATTGTTGTGAAAAAAATGCAATAAAAGCGTATGCTATGATATGATGATGATTATGTTATTTGTTATTTAATGAAGTATATACGGTTAATAAGGTACACCCTCTTCCTAATGTCAACTGGCACGGCTAATGTTCTAGTGGCCAGATTTGACAATGGTGTTTCGTATTATTTGTGGGATGCCGTTTCTGTGGAAACGCGCGTTAAAAAATTTTTTAAACAGAAAAATGATCCTTATCATAATAAACGTAGCAACGGACTACCAAAACAATGTAAAAAACTGCCGATACATAAAAAGACATTTTGAAATCTGGGCACCAGAAGGAAGTTGACATGGTACAAGGGTATATAACATGGTAAGGAAGGTGCTTTCAACCACTTTGGTTCATCCCTCTCAGCGCAAGTTGTCATCGCAAAAGAAGTTGGTTTATGCGTAGGTTCAGTAATTCAAGCTCTTGAATCATTGGAAACAAGTACTACTCATTAAATCGACAGGGAGAAGCCGAATCACAACTTTAAAAAATTAAAGTCGGGAAACAGGTGCTTCGATATGGCAATGATCACCTTATCACATGCATGAAGTATGCATGCTTCAGACATGCGTGGATAAAATAGCTCGGGGCTCGGGACCAGACAACTTGTACATTGTAAATACGAAATACGTTGACTGGTGTGACAAATAATTCCGTGAACGTAAATAAACTAACGTTGCACACTGCAAAGTCGTGTTTTTGCCACGCGATATTCATTAGGTTAACCACAATGGAGAATTCATGAACATTAAATCCAAAAAAGTGGTGATTCAATGCTATTTTGCAAACTACTTGATGCTGCTTTTGCTTATCGATTAAATTTTATTGCGATTACATCTGATTTATCCAGATGTAATGATGATTCCAAAGGACTTATACATGCAAGTAGGCAATTTAGTAATTCCCTTACAGAAAGAAACCCATCCAGGATGGGCCATCCTTCATGTTGTTCCTATTGTAAACACATTTCGTTTAACCACATCAAATTTAATGGAATGTAAAATTTATAATAATCAACAATGGAACATTTTTGTTTGTTACGTTATTTTACTTAAAATATAATATCCGCTGAAATAACAACGTACGACGTAACTGACATGTTCAATACTATAGAGAAAGTCAAAAAGTAATTTTATGTTTGCATGATACAGATATATGCACATATTGGTGACAGATAACCTCACACCTAATCATAACACAATGACGATAAGGCAAGAGACACCTGCGTACAGGTGGATTTTCGTCACCAATAGATATTCCATCGAAGTAGTATTTTAATCACACAACGAATTTTTTCTTGATTATTTACACACCTGATACGGGTAATTTGGCAGGTGTGCAGCAGCAGGTGTAAAAAGACTTGAAATCTGATGATGAGATTTGGACAAAATGTGTCAAATACTTAGATTAAATCTTTGAATCTCGAACGGAAAACACACAACATGTTCACGGATTCATCTCTAGCATTGACTTGTTAGGTGATTTTGTTTAGTTACCATCCTGATGGTTTGGTGGAAGAAAGTACAGTAGTATTTTTAACTTTCTCGAATTGTTTGTCCTTGAGATATGCAATATAACTGATTTTTTGCAATATAAATTAAACTATTACAAGATGTCGCTGCGATTGAATTTTATATTTTTGCTCATCTTCTTAGCTAAAGTACACCAGGTAAGATTCAGGTAAATAATTGAATTGTTGTGAGTAGTGAATGGAAGCGTAATGAAACTTTTTTTAAACCCAGAGTAAATCGCAAGTAGGCGACTGGCCTGGTATAGTAAAACCTCTGGAAAAGGGATGTCTCATGGGCGGTATCTGCCATCGCGAGGACAAAAAGGCTGTAAACTGTCTCAGCGACGATCCTAGATATCCCGAAGACAAAAAACCACGACGTATCCGGGATGAAAAAGCAATCAATGATCTTCGTAACTTTTGTAATGAAACTCTAGAAAGCTACGGTCAAGAACCAGACGGCGGTTACGATCTCTGCTGTGAAATAGAGCAAATCGGCGAATTGTCTGGTCAAATTGAAATGGCTCGAGGGATTATCTCACGTTGCCCTGCCTGTTGGAAAAACTTCCGTAAGGTGTTTTGCGAGTTGGCCTGCTCCCCATACCAAATTTACTTTATGCGGGCGGCAAAAGTGGAAAATACGTCGGACTACACCGACACACCCCGCCGCGCTAGACTTGTCCGGGAACTAGCACTTTACTACAATGAGAGGTATGCGCGACGAACGTATGACAGTTGTAAGGATATTGTTATGGGCTCTGCAAACTCTCCTGCAATGGATTATCTATGTGGCAGCCAAGGGTCGCTTAGGTGCACTGCGGAGGAATGGTTTAGGTACATGGGAGACTTTGCTAATGGCTACGCTCCGTTTCATATATACTTTCGGTACAAAAATGAGTCATTGGAAGACGAACACAATATCACCGCCTTTGATGGGGTCACATATCACTGTAATGAGACACATGTGAGTGGTGATCTACTTTTTTAATCAATTTTTAAAGTGGGAATTTGATTAGGTTAATATTGATTTGGATTACACTGTTACACTCACACAGGATGCAGCTGTGGATGCGCCGTGCTCTTGTGTCGACTGCGAAGCAAGTTGTCCTGCAGCAGTGGACCTTCCCGAAAAGACGTATATCACAGACTGGAAAATAGGCACTCTTTTCGGCATGTTTTTTGTGATGATTATTGTGTTTATTGCCGGAGCTGTTGTGATTGTCGGGGGAACTTATCTATCTTTCCGAATTGAAAAGAACACGACAGAGAAAGGACATGGTATGATATACGAACTTTTTTTTAGTAGAGGTGTTAAATTTATTTTATTATAACTCAATTACTTTTTAAAATCTGTACAGATAAACGTGGCGATATCAACTCACCCGGGTTCCTGATCAGGGCTGGCCAAGCTACCGAGAGGCGGCTCAATATTTTTTTTCAAACGGTAGGCCAGGGTTGCGCTGAACACCCCATTACCATCATCATTCCTGGAATCCTAGTAACCATGGCATTATCCTGTGGAATAGTGTTTTTGGAAATAATGACAGATCCCGTAGAGCTCTGGGCATCGCCCTCTAGTCGAAGTCGTCTAGAAAAAGACTACTTTGATGAGCACTTCAACCCATTTTATAGAAATGAACAAGTTATTGTGAGAGCTGTAGGGTTGCCCAACATTACCTATGAGAGCATGGGGGGAACCGAGATATACGGACCAATTCTCAACGAAAATTTTATGTACGCCTTGTTGGATCTCCAGGAGCGGATTATTAACGAAGTTGTTGGTGAGGAAGGGGAAACTCTTCGTGACATTTGCTTTAAGCCTCTATCACCCGAAAACACTAACTGTGCCATCTTTAGTTACCTGGAGTACTGGCAAAGTAACCGGACGACAATGCAAGCCACAGCTTCCAATGGTACCTTGAACTACTTGGACCACTTTCTTTACTGTACCCGGAATCCTGCAGCGGTCCGTTCGGGGACAGCATTGTCGCTTAGTTGTCAACCAAGATATGGAGGAATTGTGGATCCTGCCGTGGCCTTGGGAGGCTTTATGCGTCCAGGAGAGTCCCTTCGCGATAAACCCTATCAATATGCAAACACAGCAATTCTCACTTTTATCGTGAACAATCACCGGGATAAGGAATACCAGCAACCAGCCAAGAACTGGGAAAAGGCCTTTGTGGAGTTTATGAAAAAATACGTTGAGGAAGAGGGCCATGAGCATGAGTTCATGGACATTTCTTTTTCGGCAGAGCGAAGTATCGAGGATGAGCTGGAAAGGGGGAGTAAAGGGGAGGTTGTTACGGCTTCCATCAGTTACCTTCTCATGTTTATTTATATTGCAGTGGCGCTGGGCGAAGCAGACTCGTGGTCCAGACTTTTTGTAAGTGTTTCAAGAATAATTTTTTACTTATAGTTTGTTAGATACTTACATACACGCATCAACGTATTAAATTGTACCTTTAATCACATTGCCTTTCTCTCGTGGGATATTGATCGTCAAGATAGTAATCACTACGACGTGTTCGTCTGGTAAGCTCTTCTCTAGTTATGATACCACATTATAAAATTTTATGAAACGCTATATTAGTTTCAATTTGTTTATTGTAAATTTTTCCGATTTATCCAGGATCAAAGCAAAATCAGCGCAGCCTAAAACAACAAAAAAGAATAGGAGCATCCCTTACAAAATTCTGGAATCTTACTATGCCCCATTTCTCTTCCAGTTCCCGGTTCGGGTGGTAATTCTTCTTGTCTTTTTCGCATGGTTCTGCCTCTCTGTTAGCGTCACTCCGCGGATAAGCGTGGGCTTAGAACAGGAACTTTCCATGCCAGATGACTCTCATGTGCTTAAGTACTTTGGTGCCATGTTTGACTATCT
>JAHZNB010005426.1:0-14009 GCA_027744295.1 Callyntrura guangdongensis
CGTCGTCATATTATAAAATGGTAGATTATATTTAATCCTTGGGCGTAATACAATATTTTACATGCACCGCAAAGCACGAACGCTCATTTTATATTTTACCGCTTTTATGGATTAAACATTATTACATTAAATTAGGGGAAACGTCGTTCTATTTCCTGCACTAAGCATGACATCGTATCGTCAGCGTCGCAGCTGGAGTTACATTAGGACTACTATACATACTTGTACTATTAATGTCAACGCCAACGCGTGAATTGAATATGAACAAGGAGAGAATACTTATACTGCTAGTCTACGAGTTTTTTATTTTCAAATATATTACGAACACAATTGCATGCATATAACTGTAAAACTTGTATGTTTCAAAGGAATATCTACCAGTCACCAGTGAAGGTACTAAACCAAAAGCTATTTTTATACGGGTCGAGGAACGCGTAAATAAATATCTAGTAAAAAGATCTACTGAAATTTCATCTATTACTTGGCCAGTCTCAATAATGAAATTGCTGGAAAATCTGCACCATTTTAAATGAACAAGTGAAACAGGAGATTGCCTTCTTTTCCAGTAAACGGCAGGAGTGCTTAGTGGTGAGTGTCGATATTCTGGGCAAATAGTACATATTATGATGAGGAAGTTCTCGTCAAGTACGGTTTGAGAGGAATATGTAGTAAATAAGAAATGAGATAGAATTTGCTCTCGCAAAAATTTCCCATACTTTACCTTTTACCACTCTTTTCCTCTCGCCTCCCTAAATCTAATAAGTGAGAATATGATGATGAAAGGAAATAAGCATAAACTGGATTAACAGCAATGGCGGCAGTACTGCCTGAGGTAGAAAGTACAATACGTATGTATGGCAATACCTCCCGTTGTACACCGTAAGGTTGTGTGTGTTGCCAAAGGAAAATACGAAGCGTAATTGATAAAAAAAACATCCAGGTTGTGTTGTCGAACAATGTAGGATTTTGGGAAAGCAGGACGGAAAAAGATATACTGTTGTAGCTATGGTAAAAGTATACCACCTACGTAGATTAAATAATATTATCAGGATTATAATATCAGGAACGCATCACTACAAATGGCTGGCTGGTCAACAATTTACCGCGGTGGCAAGCGGAAAAACAATTTTCTGCCGTCGCTGTTCCTTGAATTGGCTTCGCATGGATGATTATCCCTACAACCTGCACTTGATTCAATTTTATCTCATACGGCAGAACACGTAGTGATGGAAGTGGCAGTAGAGGAATATTTAAGTCTTTGCACGTGGCGACACTTTCTCCCCTGTGTACTGCGACAGGGAACTAAATTGGAAAATTCAAATCATGGCACAACACAAAGAGTCAGGTTCTATGGAAAGTCAACTTTCATATGCATAGCTGTAGCACAGGTAATTTTTAGGTTTACCTGTGGCAGATTCAACTTCCAAACTCGAAACCTATGTTATGATAAAATAAAAGTCATGAAACTGGCACGTAAAGAAATTTATTTCATATTTTTGCAGTTTTTTTGCAGTTTTTTTGCAATTTTCTATAAATTTAAAAAAAAATTCTCAAAGAATAAGGAATTCATCTGCATGCATGCACAAAATCATGAAAGGAAAAGAAAATCGTGTTTAAATGGGATTGATGTATACCCAAACGTGAATAACTTTTCGTCCGCTAACTTTAGGATATGAAGAATGTCCACAAAATGCATACCGACATGTGTGGATAGAAGCGTGCGTAAATGAGAATCCTGCCATTCCTACCTCCGTGACTGCCGGTTTCTTTTAACTGTTCTCATAACAAATCCAATGGTTTATACACTAATGCACGAGAGTTTCATCGCTGGTGTGTATGCTAAAGACGAAGGAAATTTAATTTTGAACCACTTTCCCTATCCATTTTCCTTTAATTTATCTCTTCAAAGGAGACCTTTTCTTTGCTGTGGAATCCAGTCAATCATAACGACTATGTTGAGCAATGAACATATAAGAGTGAATGGAAAACTAGGTTACAATTTTTAAAAGCAAAATAAATCGGATTACAGAGTATACGGACATATTTGCTCGACAAATAGGCACACAAGTCAGGAGCTGGTAGCAGTGTCGTATTCATGTCTGAATCATTTCAAGCCAATATTCGAGTCTCTGGATGCCTGCTTATTAACCTTTCTGAAAAAGTCGTTTTTATCGTATTTCTCTGCCTATTTCCCATTCATCTGTCAGTTCCGTGTCTGATTCAAGCGTCTGTAGGACTTTTTAATTCACCATTTCTGCCATAAAAGCACCCAGGGTCCCAATTTCCGTACGGACAGGTTCAAGGAAACCAGGGAAATCCGTTAGCTAAATGGAAGCAGAAGTGATAGGGTTGGGACAGGTCTTTAATTGAAATCTCTTTGTAGCGTAAATAGGTAGTTACTCTTTGTAGGTAATTCAACGGGAATAATTGTATATGATGGTGCCTTTCTGGTGCCGTATTTACAAACCATGCCTTCGTTAAATTCTTCACACGAAATCGTTAAGTTTTGTCTATTCAAATGCTCCTGCCTACCAATTTAGAGTGATGGTTTCTTTATAATAAACGAACTGATTTTATGACGGATGAACCATGTTATTTGTAATCCCAACCGACCAAGTGTTAGTGTTGGAAAGTTGATGTTTTTTGTTTGTCGTTGTGGGAGTGTCTATCTTTCTATCCTTTTGTCAAAGTACATCGCGACTTGTAAAAGGTGATGGTTCTCACATTATTTTGCTCCGCGGATCGTAAACACGACCAACACCATCAAACAGAGGGAAAGTTGACTTGACTTCTGTTACGCTTTGGACATTATTGACCTGACGTTGCTGCCACTGCGATACAAAAGCAAACAACTAGTAATTCATTTATTCTCTGTGGATCTGAATGTTGTTTTGAAAAACACCCAATCCCAATATCTATCTGGTTTTTCCTTGCCTCAAAATAATCTTATTTACGTACCTCGTCTGCATGAAACGAGTTACAGCCAAAAATTAAATAGATACATTAAACGTTTGATCAGCCCTAACATATGTTTAACACATATGTATACTCTGTTATTTAATCGAGTCCTTGGCGAGGGCCATGACAAAGAAAATCAAATTTACAACAGTAGTAACTGTAGTAAGTAATTACTGTAGTTGGTAACAGTACTAGTAGTGTTAGCAATTGGTTGTATTATTGAAGTTTTAAAGGTTTACCCTCTCTCTTGTTTACAAATTCCATTTGCAGTTAAGTTCATGGCGATAAAACAACAAGTTTGTCTAGTTAATTTGTAATACTAACTTCTTATTTTATTTCTTTGAGCAATAACGAGTAAGTATTAACCTTCGCACTATGCAACGTGCAACGCTTGATATTTCTTTCAGTCAGTATATTATCTAATCTCATCTCAATAAACCTATTCATTATTATCTACAGTAGAGAATGTTGAATGCATGTGTGCGTCGACTGTTGTGGACAAAATAAATTTAAAATTATCTGATCATAAACTGTGCTAAACAAATTAGATAATATGGATGGTTGTTGACAGAAAATGTGGTCATAATTTAATCTCAAAATTTACTACTAATATTTGCTCGTTGTGGTCAGATCACAGGGATTATTTTTCACTCACTATGTGAAAATAACCAGTAATCGTTGTACACATACCCACACAACCCTTTAGCAATTACAATTCGTGGTGTCCTTCTTCTTTCGTGTGAATGGTTTCTCCACGGCTGTGCAGATATTCCACAGCAGAAGCGTAAAAGTCAACGCTAATTAGAGGTTATGTGGTATATAGTATTTTCTGAGTAAGCGGAATGAAGGCACGTACGCAATTTTATTTGTGCCAGGGGTTAGTCAGCAATCTCAGAGCGCAACGATAGCCCCCGGAATTTGTTGACACAGTGTGCCATCTCAATTTCATGGGTTAGATTTCATAATTAAGGGTGGCATATACTCTTAAACTTAAGACAAGTATATGTATTTGTGTTTAAATTAAATTGCAAATTGCTTTGTCAGCATTGTACTCACTACACCAATCCCTCTCGTATCACACGGTAAATACTGCCGTTTCAGCTTTTAATGTGGGAACTTGGAACATGTGAGTGCCGTAGCGTAAATGTAATACCGTGATTGCTGCAACGATAGCTATGTATCATCATTAGTTTTTTCTAAGCGCTTTTGCCAAGTCATTTTCTTTTAGCCCCAATGACGAATTTTATGACTACAGATTGTGCAAATAAGTCGACAATGAATAGAATACTTGCTCTGAAACAACATCCAACAAGTTTCCATCCTGCCGGAAGAAAATAATTAATATTTGACTGCCATTCGTAACGGCAACATTATCAGGCTCGTCATAAAAAAAATTCCAGCGTTACTCGACAAAAATGTGGTAGATTAGTCATCAAATTCCGTTTGTACTCCGGTTTAACTCATTTTCATTGTGCAAACTAATGACTTGCACGGTACTAAAGCAACATAATGACCAACTTTTGCAGCAAACATGGTTCCTTTAAAACATAGGTTTGTCTTGACTGTAAAAATATCACCGTAAGCAGTAAACATTACAGTTGTCGTCGTCTGCAAGTCTAGAGAGACTTTTATCCTTCGCAATAATAGGTAAAAAGACCTACAAAATGTTCACACAAACGACTCATCATCCCTTAAATTATATTAATTACAACATACACGTCGTCCTGAGATGGCATACATCTCCAAAAACGCATCCAAAACTAGCTAAAAGTAGTAACAACGACGTCGTTCGTTAAATAAAAGAAATACTGTTCCTTACTTCTCCAATAAACTCATTTGAATATTAAAATGGCGCAAATTACGCGTACTCACACAACGAATGGCAACATTACCGTAGACAGCTCTGTTTCTATTGCATCATCAAAGAAATACAATTGCAGTTTTCATTACACTCACTACTTGAGCGCTTATGCATCTTTCTGCTGAACAATCTTGTGGTGAGCCTCCTAAGGTACGCAAGATTTATTCATATAATAATAATAATAATAATCAACAAATGGCTAAGGAAGGTCCTTTTAAAGGCTGCGTAGCCTAAATATAAATAAAGTTAAGGTATCAATGATTACACTGTACGACAAGAGAGAACTACTAATATCAAGTACATAAATTTGCAACGCACGGAATATGGAAATCAGAAGATAAACGCAATAAATAATGCAAAACAAAAAAACGTGCTTTTTAAATGATTCCACTCTTGCTAAAAAAAATGTAATGTACGTCGACATGTAATTCAGTAGGTATATACGTGGACCTAGCTCATCATATCATAAGTACTCATTGCCATTGAGCTTGTTTTTTTTTCTACATCCCATTACATTAGCATTTATTCCATTTTATATAGGTTGTCAGGTAAGAAACAAAAAAAACTACTGCATAGTTTTTTTTTCGTTTCTTCAAAATAAATTGTAATACTCGCACAAAGACACATTAAAATATACGCATTCCTGCAATGCCGTTTTATATGTATGTGGATTAATAGCGATAACGCGTAATAACACAATGTTCAATAGATTATGTGCATGTATGTGCTATCCTAACCCATCTCGTTTAAAAATATGGCAAAGGACTTATACCACACAACAACAACATCAGGCCAAAAAAATACAAGAGAATGCACTCGCATTATTTAGGTTTACAATTGTATCGTTCTCTATTCACACTTATGCGTCTTTCGTCCGGCCGGCCGGCCGGCTATGATAGGGATAATACAAAAAATGTGGATCACGTTTGAAAACGTGGCAAAATGAGATTAAATTTAATCAACAGGCACCGCTGTTATTGTGCTTACATAGTTATTTCGAATTTCATTTGGTTTGGCTGACCACTGTGACCTCAAGGAACTGTCATCATAATATTGTGTACCCCGTAACTTCACGACGTTGACTAATGTAATCCTTTTGGATTGAGCTTCAGTACTCAAATATATACCCAAGATATATGTAATATGCATAAAAGTAGCCCCTATGTCAAGATTATCCTGCGTCCATTTAAACCGCCACTGTAAAAATTAAGAATCAAGAGACCGGAATGTAGCAATTGAGGCTCAATTTGGAGCCTACACCCAGTTCTATCTGTTTCACGTCACCCCGTGTAAGCAAACAGGGGTCAATTTTCCAAATACTATTCTCTCCATAACTCCTATTGAATCCGTGAATGTATTTAACTGTTTTAATAAGCAAATCTTGCTTATAGCGTTGCATCGGTTTATTATTGGTGAGCAAGTAGGAAAAGTAGACAGGTAGGTATATGACGAGACGAGGTGTTTTGTAATAGTAGTGATGGTGTGGTAGTAAGTAACAAAATGTTGCTTGCTTGCTTTACCTTTTTTTCTATTTTTCGTGTGTCCTACCTACCTAACCGTAAACACGCGTCCAAGTACACTTTACCCGTCTTGTTTAGAAAGGTGGATAGATAAAAAAGTGTTTTATATATATAGGTAAATACAACATAATATATTATGCTGTGTGTGTACGAAAGACAGAGAGGGTGAGGAGAACTATTAGCCATTTATACCATGCTGCTGTCTGCTGTGCGACAATGAAAAAATAGACAGCTTCAAAACTATTCTTCTATTATACAATACAAATGCATAGGTATACCACAGAGATACGATACGTACATCCATTCAGCAGATGAACAAATATGTAGACATAACTTTTTGAAGCACGCTGCATGCAACTATCCAAAAATCCAAGTCATCAATACGAGGTAAATGCCTTCATAGTTCATATGTGGTATTATTCTTTTTTTAATTCATCGTCGCCTTCTGTCTATCCTGTAGTTTGATATTGGTTTGGCTATACTTAGCAGAAAGTATAAGGATTTTTTTTGTATTGTTTCGCCTTCAGCTGCTGCGTAATCTCAATCTCACATTTTTGGTAGTGTGCAAGGTGTATCAGCAGTAATACTGTTTCAGAAGCAGGAGTCGTTTGGATGGTGGTAAACAAACTCTAAGACAATGTAACGGTAAGGGTAAATGAATTAGGGAAAAAATGACGTGTAGGTACTCATATAATCATGGTCAATTGAACTATCAATGCACCTAATTTTAAAAAAGGTAGGTATACACAGATCATGAGTGTGCTTGAACTGACTTGGTACAAAAAAACGTCGGTGAACAATAGTTGCGAATATTATTATGTAGGTATGTGTGTACACGGGGCTGGTGTTTTTGGTAGCTGCTCTTTGCTCGTCGTTCTATGAACCATGCACTGTCATGAATGATGATCAAAGATTATCCTCACGTATTTATATGGCACAACCCTTTTACTTTTACATGCATTCAGAAAACTGTCAGAGACAAGAAAATGGATAAAAGGGAAAATAGACCTAAATCACTATTACCCGTGTTGACAATCGACTTTGACAGGAAAAGATTTCCCTACTGCCTGAATCTAATGGAAGGATGTTTGTAGTACAAAAATCTAATCAAATTAGCAAGTAAACAGCCATATGTTTGCAAAATAAAATGTGTCTCTTGGTACAGCAGCGAGGATCATGGTGTTTCAGCGGGACATTAAACAGAGACAGCCGTTCCAAAAATGCCCCGTGTTTAACATGCTACGGATATAAAATGGTAAATAAAAAATCCTTCTGACTCCTGTTTTGAAAACGTACATAAAGCATAGATACATAATAGTAATAAATGACAGGCATAGAGGCAGAGATTTAAAAGGAAGGAGAATAAAGGACCGAGAAGAGGGTAACACAAACATTCACATACACACATGCCGATTGCTTTTATTGTGGCGCATGAGACTGGGAGGCGAAAATCATTGGCTTGTTTTTGGCATGCTATCAAGACGCAAAGACAGGAATTCGCATTTCCTAAATTTTAATAAACCCGAATCCCCCTCCCTCTCCCTCTCTATGAATAAGTACTTATAGCCTTTTAGACTTTGTACCACATCTTTTTCCTCTCCCGGTCCCCGGGTTTTTTCTACATTGTATTTCATATCTAATGGGTGGTGTAAGTGTGCGGATTAAGGATATTATATGTGTACGGAATGACGCTGAAGTAACTTTACCACTATATTTTCGAATGCGAAAAAGGGGAAAAAGAAAGGCAAGTGTGGGATTATTATGATAATCATGATGAACAACTTACGTTCCCAAAACATCTTTCAGATCGTATTTATCCTCGAGAGAGGGAGACTTCTCTTGCTCTTTGCCCTCCTTTTTGGACTTTTTGGTTGAGTCCTTTTTCCCGAAAAGTGGCATCATTAATCCTACATCGCTTTATAGCGGAGAAAACCACTTTCACAAAAAGTAATGTAGAATAGAAGTAACAGCGGTTCTAGGATTTACGTATGTCTGTATAAAACGTATGTATGTAGTAATGTGGAAGAGGGAAACTGTTTAAGTGGTTTTAAAAACTCTGCTTGTATGTATGATCTAGTTTTTCCTCGCTCGCTCTCACCCCCGTCTCACTTGCTATCTTTCGTCTCTGTAGTTTCCGTTTCGGTCCCAGTGACGAGCCCCTCTTTCCCTCTCTTTCTTTTTGCCTGACTTATGCTCGTATTTGATCTCTTTCTTTCCCTCTGATACAGTAAAAAATAGACGGTGACAGCACTTCACTTTTTGCACCAAAACAGGCGGACTGAGGAAATAAAAAAGTACCGTATTACATGAACTTTAATAATATTAGTCTTGTATATGCGCTTTCTATAGCAAAGTTCAGACTTCCAAAATAAAAATATCCGTGTCACGCGTGTTTCATTCGCATTTACTAGTGATCCCGCACAAACGAGCCTGACGAGAAAACAACGAGAATGAGTCAAGTCAAAGGAAGAGCGTGACGGTAATTATGCTACGTTTCCTTTTATTTCAATCTACACAATAGGAATTCCCTTTTTAAAACAAAAATGCTCGAAATGTAGGAAGAACTCAATCTGTCATGTGTCCACTTTTCTGGTATATTTTTTCTGCTGCTATTATTATATTTTATAAATTAACTATCTCCTTAATCATGTGAATACGCCAATAATACCAATATTCCTCATATGTCGTAATCACTGCTACACACCAGTGAGGTTTTGACACAGTTTTACCATGCGTGTATATTCATGTGGGGCAGACTGACTAGCAGACGAGCAAAAGAGTAACGGTCGTGTTGTTGTACCAAGATGAGTCTTGGAAGTAAAAGTATTTCACAGAAATTTCTAGTATTTTGTACGCTTTTTGTGTTTTTGATAGCAGCGGTGCTGATAGTTTTATTGGTAGTGCCACGGAGAGGGCTATGCATCTACAATGAAATGGGGTTGAAAAAATTTGCTCTTGGCTCTTTGCGAAGACGCTGCTGTCGCTGGTAGACGATTCGGACGATCAGTGAAGCCGTCCCTCTCTAACAGATTCGCCAGAGAGAATGGAGTCTTTATTCTTTATTATCATCCTTAAACGGAGATGTGTGTCTCTGTACCAACTGCGTACTCTCTGTGTGTGTCTGTTCGCCAGTGTGAAATGGTAATGCCTATTATGTTGATGATGACTGATGAAGAAATGTTCTCCCTTTTCTGTCTTCTTCGCGTCGACTTCTTCTTTTAGTCTTCCTCAGCTTTACTTGTCCATCCACATTAGCTAGCAGTAAGAAGCTATGGAAAACCCAAAGACTTTTGCGAATATCTGCTGAATTTGTGAATGTGTGTGTGGTGTTGGTGGCGGTGGTTGGTTGGTTGTTGGTGATAGGGACTATGGATTCAATGCTTGCAACAGCAGCAGCAACGGCAGCAATTGTGTTACGCTCCTTTTCCTACTAGAAATTTGGTGTGTGCAAATGTGAATTGCTTGTGTTTGGACGTAGTGTCGTTGCGATATTTCTCTATTGCTCGCTCCCTCGCTCTCGTCTTCTTTGCGACCAGCAAAGCTACTACTGAAGAAGTTATAGGGAAGCACCGTATAAAGGTTAAAGATTGGGGATCGTCGACTAGTTGTGTCTTGTGTCCTGCCGAATTGGGTACTCGCGTCGGCGCTCTCACTAACCCCTCACTTATGCTTCTCTGATGCCTTGGTTTTGCCGTAGATACGACGTCGACTAGCTACTAGGCTGCGGCTGGCTGCTCTGACGACTTAAATGCATATCACTCAAGTTTTCAAGCAGTGGTATGCCATGTAATTCTTTTGTGGACTCAACTTCTACTTCGTATTCTCTGTTATCGCTATTTCCATAGAATACAACACAAGTCTCTCCTCTGCTTCTTATGGTTTTTCGAAACTCTCTCATTCTCTTCCCATTTCCTTTTCTTTTATACCAGCGGTATTCCTCTTCTTACCACCACCGCCACCGCCACCAACATTCTCTTATTATCACTGCACACCATTGCTTTGTATAACACAGGCTTACCACCAGCACCACCTATTTTCACCATCTTCATGCATCTAGATGATACTGTAGCACCAGCTGCTGGTCTCCACTTCTGTATAAATGCTCTCTTTTAAGCCGCTCGCTGCTCATACTGGTCTAGTAGTCTGAAAATCTACAAGCAAGAACTACAACAACAGACAACAGTTAGCTACTGTTTTTACGAAATGCATTTTTCTGCAGAAGGAATGTATGAATGGTAGTATAAGTTGTAAGTTGCTGAAGGGAGATGAAGTCATTGGTGTTGTGTTAGTGAATGGATTTGCAGGAGAAACCTTAAAGTGGAAGGAAACGAATAGAATCGCAAACGGGTGAAAGGCAGGAGTAGTAAGCCGGAACAGCGTAAAGCTACATGATTTTTCGTTGTTGTTGTTGTTGTAGTTTTCCTGGCCAATCTTACATTCGTTTTTGACTCGTGTACTGAGCGCCCTTTTAGAAATGCGGAAAAATGGGGAAGAAAGGGAAAAGAGAAACGGTACGTAGTACACTGTAGTCGCCCTTTTCTCAGTGTACAGGCCTCGTAAGTTAAGGTAGCCTTGAGGGGGCGTTGGTTAAATACACAGCTGCTATTTTAGATGAGACAAGAATAGTAAAAGGGGGGGGGGTTGTGAGAACGTCGTCAGCATCATTGTTTGGGCGCTTTAAAGGGAAGAGAAAATACAGAAAATGTGTAGGAAGACAAAAATACTGCTTATCCAATTTATTCTTCTTGGTTTCATCAGTTGCAAAAAGCAAACAAACACTTCATTTCCAGCCGATCGTTTTATTCCTTTTGCCAAGGGACAGTGGGGACCGTTCTGTGATCAACTACCGTGCTACCGATCTGGCCACTACTGACTGAGCTCTAGCTACCACCAGCCATCGTACCCTGCTTGCTCTCTTTGTCTCCTTCAGCTCTCTTTAAAAAAAATTGTGAGGAAGGAAGCTTGCCGGTAGGTATGCACGGGAGAAATGTTTAAAAACTTGAACATTTTATGTTGTTTATATATATTGGTTGTTGCTCGCTACAACTTTTGCAATTCCTTACTCCTAGACAATTAGAAGAACTAGGAACTAGCATATTTACTTCAGTTACTTGGTCCCTTCAGTTGCTCGGAGTAAACCGAAAAGATTGCTATCGCGTCCAGGTCTCTTAAACACACCGCATTTTTAAAAGCAAATAAATTTTGTACTGGAACATTGATCATCATAAAAACAGTAAATAAGTCATAGAAAATTCGTTTCAGCACTGGAAATAACTACACCTGTGTGTTTTTTGCCCTTTAATATTTTAGTTTTTCTTTCGTATAGTTTTGTGGTTGTGTTACATAAGAACCGAATAGAGCCCTGTCCGTTGTTGTCCCATTTCTTCAGTAGTTCAGTAGCCGAGTACAATTGGACAAGTGGCCCAGGGAAAACCATAAGAAGCAGAACAGTGTATACATTTAAGTCAAACAATTGGAAAAAAAATCAGTCGTGTTACATACATCCATCTTCAACCGTGAGTCTAACTACGAGAAAACTTCAGCAATCACCCCTTCACCCCAAGTTTGTACTTTCTTTTCATAAGCACATGTTGATGGTTTTCAGGAAGAAGGTCTCTAAGTGCCAGTTACTTTTGGAAGCAAGTTTACTTCACCATCGTTAAGCATACTTTTCTCTCACTTTAATCTATCCATGACTAGTAAACGGAAATGTGAAGAATACACAACGAGTTGTCGCAATCATTAGTTTATATTTTCAAGGGCTTAAAGTCCATTGATCCGTCGACTGTATCTTGTTTACTGAATCATTTTGCAATATTTTCCCATTTGTTGCAAAGTCTTGAAGTAAATTTGTGATAGTTACTGTTCTAATATATGTATGCGTACCTTATTTGTCCCCTCCGCAATGAATATGTCATTTAAATGTAAAAGCTTTCTGGGTAGAGTGTCCGTGCACGACATGGTAGCATTGCTTGTAAAGCAGATAAAGAATACAAATGAATTGGCGATTCTAGATGACTTTTTGATCCGCACCTATTGTGCCAGCCATTTCACATTGCACATACAAAATATTTTTAATGGTGCAAAAAAAAAGATTAGCAAGTTATGCATACGTTTTTTTGCTTGGTTGCATGCATTCATGTAAATATGGGAAATGTGTTTCCTCCCGAAGAAAAAAGAAACAGAAAACCCAAATAGCGTATCTCGTGTCCAGATCTCCGTTTGCTTGTCACGTTCAGCAATGACATGACGTGATGTAAGATTGTTATGGGTCACATTCATTGCATTTGGCGAGGAAGTAATATATGAAAGGAAAAGTATCAAATAGAGAAAATCCCTTTAAGTGTAAGGCTCGGCGAAAGTTTTGCTAAAATTTATGGGAACCAGAAGCTTGCATATTATTTAGACAGAAAACGTCTAGAGTGGGAAAGTTTCATTTTTTCCTCGTTACTTTCGGTCCAAGTTTTTTTGTGGCAAATATTATGTGATAAGAATCCCCATTTCATCATCCTTAGTCCCACCACCCGGCATTATTGCTGTTGTAAGTACCGTATAGTTGGTTCTAGTTTAGGCCGCAACATTGGGACTTTGGAACCAAGTATAGCATACCCAATGTGAGGAACGCGCGAGACTAGAGTTTTTATGCTCGTGTCTTTTCATTCATTTTCATTCAGTGGAGTACAAATGTAGACAGAGATCGTACTGACGGACGTCGACTATGTCAGAGCCACCTACTAATTTTATTGCCGGCTGCCGCAGCAAAATGCAGAAAGCATTATCTGCAGAGAAATGCAAACAATGGTACTACAGAGAGCCCCATATATATTTGTACTCTGTATATGTATTGCATTAATTTGCAATTTGACTGCCTCTTGTAAGTGTCAGGGTGATGTTTGCCAAGTTTATTTTATTTCTACCAAGAGACATTATTCACTATATTTCTTGGCTTTCCTTTTCCTTATTTAACAAAGGAACGGACAATTTTCATGAGATTACGGTCAAGTGTACAGTTAAACAGAAAAAGTTGTCATGAATACTAATAAGTGATGGAAACAGACAAGTTGCGTTTAACCCCACAATTTTTCTTCAATTTTCACATTTAAAGCAGGTTTAGATGAACGTTTTGAAAAGCATGTATCAAAAGATGACATAATACAAAGCTGAGAAACGGTTTACTTTCATGTTTCTCCGTAAGCTCTTTTAGAGGCTTCTACACTGAATCAGTTTGCAGTTAAGCTTTTTTTCATTTTTAGCAAAAAATCTTTCGAGTAGACAAAGTAGCTATACAAAATATACAGATCATTGAGATTAATGCGGAATATTATATGGCTTTCATGAAGCATTCATGACGTGGGGATAATAGAGAGCTTTCAATGAGGATAATGAAAAAATTGAGACGAGCCCATGAGGACGATATCTATAAATTTTTCTATTCCTTTCAACAGAACTAGTATATATCATTACGATATTCAAGAATGGGCTATTCATTGCTGATAAAACTTCTATCTAACTTCATTGATAGAATTCATAAAGAAAATTGATAATAATAAATATATTTTCTGTAAATGAAGAGATCTTATAATAATTGAACACACATGGTTGAGGCTTTTCAATAAAGCAAAAAATATAATTCATCAGCATTTTTCTTGTCAAACACATACTTCTCTGAG
>JAHZNB010005427.1:0-15129 GCA_027744295.1 Callyntrura guangdongensis
GATGATGATGACTCCAAGAATATTATTCCTTTTAAGAAAAACTTGCATACAAAAAGTTCGGGATTGTCGTTAATCTTTCAATATATGATCAACTTTTCCTGTTGATATTGGAAACTGACATGTTTAAATAGAGTAATGTCGAAACTTTTGATAGGCTGCTGTGCTACAACTGACATGGTAATAAAAACAGCATGAAACCCTCTAACCTCTCAACTGACCTTTTTCCTTCGTAAGCCTTGGGCAAGGTAAAGGATGGAAAATGAAAAGGTGAATCTTCCTACGTCACTTATTGTAATAATAATATGCGCTACATTCATCTTGTGCCAACTTTCATGAGAAAAATCAGTAAATAGTGAAGCTGTCGAGGACAACAACGACAAAGAGAGGGAATCCCCTGCTGGTTCCCAATCTATCGCAGTCAAAACACCTCCCGTTAATCTGAAAGTTTTGTAGCTTTTTAAGAACACTTTTCTGGTTACCTCTGGAGTTGTCGCAATGGGACACCTTTCATCCAGATCACAGCTCTGCCGTTATTCGATATGCAAAATCGACAGAAAGTTGCGTAAAACTTGTTCCTATCTGTACGTACTACCAGTGGCTGCGGAACAGGGATTTGGAGGGGGGGTCAAGCCTATCCTGTAATATTAAAGTAAAATTTCAGGGGGGATTTGACCCCCTCATTCCCCCTGTCCCGCAGCCTATGCGTACTACGTACATGTGCTTGTATGACAAGTTGACAAGTCATACTCGCAACACTCACCTAAAATGACAATTTTAAAAGAAAAGACAAAAATGTGTAACGTCTTCGGCCAAATATGAATTTGACAATATCATTATTATTTTATATATACATATTCAAATATACATCATTATCAGGTACCGGCCCGTTCCCCCCAAGGATACAGTTCCGCCCGGACCTTGTTCCCCCAGGCCATGGTCCAACGTGTTAGATTTACCTCCAGGTTAAATTTTATTTTTTTGAAATCAAACCTTGCCTTGATTCCATTCTTTTAACGAACGGATTGAACGAATTTAAAATCCATTTGTCAAATTTTGGCAATATAAGACCTGGCAACAACGCATATGCATTATATAATGCATGATGATGTGAAGTATCTCTCTCACGTAAATAGAATAAAATGAAACGTAACAAAAAAGTTTTTTTTTGCATGCGGTAACACCCCAATAAATTCACAACTTCAGAGTCATTGTAAACCAAATCCGTTTTCCTTGAATTTCGTATATACATTTTTTGTACATTAAATCGTCCCGTAGTAATAGCACTCTTGTTTTTGCATCCCAAGTCGTTGCCATTTCACCCCCTCGTAACCTTTGAAATCTTTGCATATTTCAACCAACCCAGATATCATGACATCAGTATAATTAAATCAATCTTGTACAATTACGAATTGCTTTTATCTAGCGTGCCCAGCTTTTAAGATCAATTTCCCTTGATGCCATACACAGTTGGGTATCCATGTATTTTGCGAGTACCAGCACCAGTATAGTAGGCATTTAGAAATTCTATCAGTACGAGTAGCAGTATAAATATTCCCCCATGTATTTTTCCAGTATCAGTACATAGGTCCGAAAATGGTACTGATACTGTAGTATTTTTACTCCTGCAGTAGAGACTAAAAAATGAGCCTCATGGCTATCTACAGGAGGTGGGCGGGGTTTACATAAACAATACATAGTTTCCCGAGATACATAAGACTGGTGCGGACCATAATTCTTGCTTATTTTTTTTAGTTTTTTCAGTGGTAGTATCATGAGTTGTGTTGTAGATACTCGGCGATTCTGTCAGTACCAGCAACAGTAGCAGTATTGCACAAAATGTTTTTTCAGTATCAGTAGCAGTAGAAATTCCAAATACTGATACTTCAGTATTTTCGCTACTGCAGTACCCAACTGTGATGCCATATACGGGCATATGGTGTAAAGTGATGTAAAATTAATTATCTGCAGAAAAGCGGAGCAATTCAACAAAATGTCGACAAAATACTACAAAACGCTTTTATAAAGGAGGAGCGGAACTACAAGGGAACCATCCTAATCTCTCTTTGACATTTCTAGCTACCTTTCCTATAATATGCAGTGTGACTGACAGAGTATCTCTTTGTCCTCGACTGAACCAACCGCTTACACCTACGTTGTGTTTTACAGGTGTACTCAGCACACTGTCCTGCTTGTCAATGAAGATTTTTGGACTACTTTGAAGGATTCTCTCTCAAAGTAGCAAATTTTTGTAGTTGGCACTCTGAATCATGACACTCGCGACATAATCAGTTTCGAGGGGTGTGACATGGACATGACATGGACTATGTAGATTTTTACTACATGAGTCCCATATTTGAGCCAGTATATTGTTGTAATAATTAAGCAAGTCTTAATGTAGAAAAAAAGTACACCAGTCTTTATGTTGACTACCATCGACGACGAAATATAATAATATGTAATGGATAACAGCAGGGTTACAACAGGGATATAATGAAAATCCCAATGTTAATGCAATAAAACAATATTTTTAATTTATTAAGAAGGATGTCATACTATTCAGATTTTTTTAATTTTCAAAATATTATTTTTGTTGCAAACAACAGAAAGAGTAATTGTACAAGTGTTCATCTATACGCAAAACGGGTTTAGTGTTACCGATTTTGTACACTACTGCACAGAGTGCATGCTGTACATTGCACCAAAGCATGAGATCTATTTTCCCACTTCATTTACTACCTGCTTGGGTTTATACAAATGCGTCACTCTCTCATCCCATTACTAAAAAGTGTTAACCTTTCCCCTTCAAGACGACCTCTCATGTTATTCAAACGTTCTTCTAAGAGCTTTCAGACAACCACCACTATTCTTTCTTTCTTTCTCTCTCTGTCTCGCTCTGTGACTGTCAGTGCAAAGAAATTATCCTTTTCTCTGCTTAGCTTACTACCACATCATCATAATCATCCTTTGCATGCATCCGTTTCAACTTCCTCCGGCTCACACCACCACCACGGTATTTTCTCCGTTCAAACCATTTCTCTCACTACTTTCCTCCACTAGTACTCTCTCTCATCCCAACAACTTTTCACATGGTAAACATTTTCTTTAATTAATAAATGCCCTTTGTATTCTCAAAAATCGGGCCACCTCCGCATCTTCCGCAGCCTATTTAATCCTCTCCCCTCTCTCTTTTCTTTTCCTTCCTACGCTTCTTCCAATTTCTTGCTATTATCCCCTTTTGTCTTTATTCCGCTTCTCCTGTGAAACCACACTTTTGACTCTCTCCTCTATCTAACGTCTTCCTCGAAATCCGGATTTGCTTCTTACACCAAACCTGTCGTCGCTTTGCCTAGCTCTTTCCCCCGTTCTACTTACACGGGAAATCTGTGACCTGACAGCTACAGTAGAGAACAACGACATCTGCAAAGTCTCTCGCTCTACGTGTGTGTAGTGATGACCAGTATGTCCATAAAGAAATCAAACATCACTTTTCTCCAGAAAAAAAATCAACAACGCATTGATAATCTTCTTCAAATAATTTTAGAATAGACCAATATGGTATCCACTTTTATTCTTTTGCCCAGCCACGGAGTTCCCTTGTGGGCCATTTCCTGCCATCCGCCTCCTCCAAAAATGTCAGGATACCTACACGTCCTCATTTCCAGATCCTTCTACGCCGTTTCATTTCTCTCTCTCTCTCCCTCTCTCTTTCCATATTTTCATCTTCTTTCTCTCCTTTTCTCTCAGCATCATCTCATCATCTCAGAGACACCATCAGGTTTAGCTCTCTCACGCTCTCTCTCTTCTTTTATTCTCCCCACATACAATGTTCATTCACTACAACAGCAACACCTTCCTGTCTCCCTTTATTCCCTATCCAAAACTCACACAATCGCTTCTCTTCGCCAGCAGCGTCATCTCCTTCTCCAACCTCCTCACCATATCTCTCCCCTCCATCCAACCTCATCACCCATCAATCTTCCTCACACTCACTCCTAACCCTTGCCATCATCTAGTCCACTTTCAACTTACACTCACCTCGCTCGTACTTATCTTCTTCTCTCTTTACATCTCCATCCAAAAACTGCTGCTCTCTTTTCCCTTTTTCTCTCTCTCTCTGTCACCAACGACCTTGTACATCTTCACAATCGATTTATTCTCTTATTTCTACACGCACACACCATCATCATTACTCCAACCACCTTCCCGTCACATCATTACTCATTATATGTGTCTCTGCTGCGTTGCATGCCTCTCTGTACCTATGTGCGCCATGTACCTCTCTTCTCTCCAAAAGCCGCTGCTGCTTCTTCTGTTTTTATTACGCAGTAGAATCCCTGTTTACAAGTCAAATGCAGTCACTTACACAGAAATCCTCTTTCCAATGGAAATATAGAAAATACCCTACTCACTTTCCCCTTTTTTGGAGCAGCAGCATTATTACTACTTTTATTATGATACACATGGAATCCAGAGGTACACATTGTCATATCATACTCCTATCATAGCTCGCCGTCCCGTGTTGAATAGGTAGGTGGTAGGTAGCTAAATTCTACGGAAATTCTACGGCACACAAAGGAAGACCTCTCTCTCTCTCTTTCTGATCTCCACCGCTAAGTGCTGGGATGGGAATATGCAGTGTAACAGTGCTGATTCATGTTGTATGTTGTTTGTGTGTGAATGATGGCAGGAAGAGGAAGAAGGGGTCTGCTTCGATCCAGTAGTAGAAAGGCAAGCGCGAGAGAGATGCCAATATATGCCTTGAAGACGTAAAGGATAAGTAGGTATACCTCAGGAAAAAAGAGCCTGCTATTATTATGATGATAGTTGGTAATCTGTGTTCAGTGTGCTCACGCTCCTCTTTTCATGATGAATGCGAGACCGACGACGACGACAATACGACGGAGGAGAAGAAGAGAAAAACGGACGCTTTCCCCATTTGTCTTGTAAGGGGCACATAAGTAACATCACTCCATATCAACTCAACACACCAGCATAGCAGGAGCAGCACCAGTGTTTTCGTCGTTGTTGGGTTTGATGTTATTGTAAGCTGCTTTAGTAGTTGCAGCGGTGGTGGTGGTAGTTATGGCATATTTTTGGTTGGAGTCTTGGACTAGTCTCTTTTGAACTGAGTGTTGGTAGTGGTGTTAGGCTAGAAACTTGTTACTCCCACACAGCTGACTCCTCCATACTGGACAATTTATTGGGGTCTCTGGAGGGTGTCTATAGAGGAAAAGAGAGATATTGTTATTTTTGTGCGGTGGTGTGTGAGAGTTGATCTTCTGTAGGATCGGGTGATCGGAGAGGAATAAGGAGATATATGGAAGTATATACATAGAGAGGAGACTGAGAGGGAAAATAAAAAAAGGAGGAAAGAGTAATATTAAGGTGACACACATGTTGCGTGGCAGACAGGCGTGAAA
The DNA here is from genome assembly GCA_027744295.1 of Callyntrura guangdongensis. Taxonomy (NCBI): domain Eukaryota; kingdom Metazoa; phylum Arthropoda; class Collembola; order Entomobryomorpha; family Paronellidae; genus Callyntrura; species Callyntrura guangdongensis. Next base: position 5,421 of record JAHZNB010005427.1, read on the forward strand.
AAATAATGGAGGGTTGTCAGGGCTTGTGGTAGAGAAGGATAAAGTAATTGAGAAAATTTAAAGAGTGGCCAGTGCGGGAGTATTGGTGAATGGAGGGATGGCGTCGTCAAAGTCAACGAAAGTATCCAATCTGGGGGAGGCGGTAAGAAGGAAGGGTAATCCCCTGGATGATGAGAAGGTAAGAAAGAAATGCAAACGGGGTGAAGGGGAGAAAGTTGTTATGAAGAAATAGAAAAAAAAACAAAAGAATTTTATGGTTTTGTTGGCGTAGATTTTGACTATTATTTTAACATATGCGGGGACCTCGTTTTCTAATCTGGAAAATATTCGGTTGGTCTGTCGCTTGTGGCATGATATTACTTTGGACATGTGGAGGGATTTGGCAACTTTGCAGCTTCTTCCGGATATAATGGAACAACCAGAGGTGGGGTGTTCCAAAATCTTGATGGCGGCAGCGGCAGGGAAAAAGAAAAAGAGAGGAGTTCCCATGTCCGAGTTTTTGTCCAATATAGTAGATCCCAGTGATCCATACGACTTGGATACGAAGCCATTCTCGAGATTGAAACTAAAAGGGATCGATATTGAATCTGAAATGGAGTTTTGTGGCGGGAATGGTGCCAATAATCGGGAGCGGAGCAGTCCAGATGCGGGTGATGCCTTGCTGGGAGCTTGTGGGGGTGTTGGTGTCTGTGTTCCAGACGAGGGACACCATGAACGGTACTCCAGTGATGGGGAGGATAGCGATGAAACCGAGATTATTAATGTGCTCCCTCGGATTTGGGATTTGATTGGACCATTTGTCACATATCTGCACTGTGAGGAGTGTACTTTTGAAAACACTTTAAAAATGGGAGCCTTCCAAAAGCTCATTATGGAACGGACCCCGTTCCTTCAAACGCTTGTTATGACCAATACATTTCTTCTACTGCCTACCTGGGAGCAGAACCCGCATTTGATCATACGCTACGACTACAACTACCACTTTACAACGCTTCACATCCTGGGTGATTTCCCCATGGGGCTCTCCAACTTTCTCCCATATTTCCCTCGTATTGAGGAGTTGGTCGTGCGAAACGGCACCACTGAAACGAGTCGAACAAAACACATCTTTTCCACCGTCTGGGTACCTTTTGCCAATCTCCGGAAAATCAACAAGGAAAGCTTTCGTCTCCAACGGTTGGACGTCATGAACACAGAAACATTTAAAGTTACCTTCAATCCCACCACCCAATTTCGAGCCACGCGTCTACCCCTCCAAACCCTTTGCGTAGATGTAACCCCATTTTTGGACTTTAATGGTTCCGCCCCTGTCGTTGCCTGTAGTAGCAGCGCCAGCGCCAAACTTCGCAGTACTGAGGATATCATTATCCCCATGTTGCGAGAGCATCGAACCACCTTACAGGTGTTTAAGGTGTTTCGCCCTCCCTTTTCCGAACCCTACCCAAACTTCCCCTTTGGTCTTCAAATGGAACACATGGAGGAGCTTCACATTTGGGGCAATGTTACCGACAGCCTCAACTTTCTCAAGTACATGCCCTTCCTTAAAGTTCTCTACATTAACTCCATCTGCTTTGAAAAGTGGGAGGAAATGACGGATTTGCTCGAGTTGGAGTTTCCCTACGAGTATCAACCCTTTCGGGAAGATCTCGTCAAAAATACGGGCTCCTTTCAACGACACTTCTCCATTCAGGGAGACTACATGCGAGAGCTTCACTTGGAGTTGCTGTTAGCTCCTGAGAGCATCCATTTGCTTTCCGAGTGGATGCCCAACTTAACCACCTTCCGAACTGTACTTGACGGAGACTCCTTTGAGGCCGTGTGCAGTTCTACAATGCGGTTAAAATTGGAAGAATTGGGACTTCTTTTTGGTAGCGAGGTGAACTCTGTACACATCTCGGGGATAACCATGGGAAAACCTCGAAATCCCGCAAACATAACAGCGCTTCGCCAGCTGCAACGGTTTCAGCTGGATGCTTACTGCGGAAAAGGATTGTTGGATGATGACGCCATTTATCTAGGATTTTTCAGGCTCCCGGGGTTGACCAGTTTACGGATATGTGTGTCCAAAAGGGTAACTTACACATTAATATCAATAAACACAAAAAAATTACATTATAATTATTTTCTTTCACCATTCATTTTTTTTTATTTCTGGTAGATGAGTAAAATTATTGAAGCTGATGTCATGGCAAAGATGCCCTGTTCCCGATTTATTCGGAACTACGGACCTGGACCCCATGTCGGGTATGAATGCTGCCAACGGGTAAGATTCGTTCGGGAAGTGTCCCGCCGTCTCCCGTCTCATCACAAGCAGCCAGAGGATAAGGTTTTCTGCTATTAAATCGGCACCATTATACGCTGCTACTTCCGTCATCAAAAAAATTAAGGGTCGCGGTCGCCACAAATGGCACACAATTCCACTATCTTTTATTGACTTTGTAAGGTCACCTGATTCACTATTATGAATGTCTCTAGTCAATGTGTTACCTACATTATATACATGATGATGACCTACCTTTCATCTTTTAACAAAAACTGCAACGTTTAAATTCAAATTGAGCGACTATTTTTACGAAAATCATAATAATGTAAAAGGCCAAAACAACTTGAAATTTTTACAATATTGCATATATAAATGTAGTACTAATGTACCTATTAAAATTTTACCACTTTGATAATATCCACTTTATTGGATGAAAAACAAACAAATAATATGGTATTTACCACTACAACTACTTGAGAAACAGGCGTTTTAAACTCTTAAATTTATAGCCGGTACAAGATAAGAGTTAAACACTCACACTCACTATCTATTATACTACTCACTACTCATTCGAAAATTACAAAGTATTTTAACAGAAACGGACCAGATGATGTGCTGTGTTAGCAAAAACAAACTGAGGACTCATTTATTTATGGAAAAGGTAAAAAACGAAAAACGTAACAATTTTAAAGCGGGTGCCAAACGTTTATACACCGGTTCGCAAAAAAATCAAAAAATCAAAACAATATTAAACACTGGAGATACTTTCACGACACCGAGATACGCAAATTTGAACCGGCTTAATCTCAGTTATAGAGACGCAGATGAAAATGGTTGTATTGATATAAGCTGATTGAATTAATAATTGATATTTTGGCTTGTCCGTTGATCCGGTATCGATAAACAAAATTTGAGCTAATTTGGATAAAGTTTAATTGTTGACCCCCGGGGGTTCACCAAATTGTCTCAAATTATATCCCAGAGATGCCACTACCGTAAGGTACCTGTGTGCCCAATTTGAGCCAAATCGGCTGAAGCGTCTGGTCTGTAGAGTGATGACAGACAGACACGCTGAAATCATTACACCAATGAAATATCTTTCATCTGCGTAATAATTATTAACATTTTTATTAACTGGTGATTGAGGGTATTAAAAAAGGTTTGATTTGATTGATGCAGGTTGACGGTACGTATGTACGTTTTGTACCGTTTAATAATACTCGAATTAGCTACTTATTTAATTCCAGGAGTATCTAAACTTTGAAAAGGAAGTCTTATTAAAAATAAATAAAAAAAGATTTATTGGATTTGAAACGTAAATATATGTTGATTTTGTACATTTACTTACGCTATTCTCTGAGCAGGGAAGTTAGTGTAATTTTTTATTGTTGAAGTTGTAACTTTTGAACACATACGAATTAATAATAAATTGTAGAAGAAACTACTACGTAGTAACCACTTATACCTGATGAAAGTAAAGAGCGAGGAGATTGAATAGACGGTGCTTTTTAAGTATATTCTAAACAACGATAATATGAATCTCTTTCTTAATTAGGTGCGGTTATTTCAAAAATAAAATGTTAAGTGTTGTCGAATAAAACTGACATTTACCAGGTTTTTTAAAAAGAAATATGGTGCATAAGTATATAAAACAATTTATAATTGTTTGGGCTGTATTTACTTTTTCACTATAACCAACGGTCCAAGTTGGCATGTTTGTGTAAAAAAATTTATTGGCGCTAATAGAAGGAAAGTGTCAAAAGTTTTATTTATTTGTAAACAATTGATATCGTCGTTTTGTCTTTGGTGATATATTTTTTTAAATAGTAGCATCACTTGGTTATTTGTTTTGTCGGTGTTTTATTGCGAATGTTTAAAAAAACCTGGTAACTAAATTAAGTATATGTACCTATCAAACATTTTTAATGATTGTTGTATTACAACTTAAGTATTTCAAGAAGTGTAGTAGGCAGTAGGCGTGCGTAGTATTTAACGCATTTACATTTACACGAGTATTTACTTAAAATATTATTGTCGTTGTGTCACATCATCGTCGTGTGTTATGGTGTCATTTATCTGTAATGCTTATTGATGTATTAATCATGTTCCATTATGTCGTCAAAATAACATTATTATTGTATCGTAAACTTGAAAATTACCACCGGTCAACTGGTCACTTAATTTTCACTTACAACTTGTGATTTGTACGTGTGTATCACAGTATTCAGTAGGATTGTCAATCAATTTAACATCTCCTGAATTTCAAATGTTCAAATCCTTCGAGTTCAATGTCAAATGTCAAAGATAAATCATTTTGTGTCAACAATAATATATAATATGTCACCCGATAAAATTTTTTTTTTTCAACTTCCATTGCAGTTTGTTTTAACTTGTGTCCGCTTACAATTAGTTAACACTACTCTTTAATCTGATCAAATTTTTTATTGTTTATTTTATATTTATTATTTAAAACCCCTAAGTGATAATAAATAAGTTTACAATACGACACCAATTTTACATGCTTGCTTATCAAATAGGTTCTTACATGCTGCAATTTATCGTTAAATAAATATATTATGGTGTTCTGATTAGCGAAAACAGTTTTGAAGTGGTTGCTACCAGTATTTTTATACATTACGGTATGCTAAGAGTTTTGAATTACAACGGATAGCAGAAGAGGATTTTGGTTTTGCAAGTTTTGGCAGGTATGGAAACGAACTAGAATTAATTATTAATAATATTTAATCCATCTATTAAAAATTGTACTCTATTTTTATTTTTATGTCATTTTTATAAGTATGTATTTTTGTTGCTGTAAATACCTAAAAATTATGTGTATATGTACTGTCATAATAAAGCAAAGCATATGTGTAAAAATGTCAGTATTTTTCTATACATTTTTTCTCATGAAACAGATTACCCTACAGGAAGGGAAAAAATAATATAAAGCATTTGTCTTCTCAAAGGGCAAAGTAAGGAATAAAGGAATAATTTTAATTGAATATCAGAATGTTATTTTATAAAGGAAAAACCGTAGTACAACGTATTAACTAAATGCAGCAAGAACAAAACGTTCCATTTTTAAAGGTAACATTAATTACGATCAATTCTACACAACATTTTAAAAAAACAACCGCAAAAGTTGTGCCATACTATCGTGTATTTACCTACCTACCTAAGTTAACTGTTCGTAATTAAAGGCAACACACGGTATTGTCAATGGAATTAAAATAAAAGATGCTTGATTTTATTTTAATTAATTTAATTATTTATCAACTTGTGCTAAGATCCCAATTTCTTTTACACATTTCATCGAAAAGTTCCACCTATTGGTAACTTTTCCATTCTTTTTAAGCCCTGCTTGCAACTCGCTAATAAAATATGTAACGCAAAAAATCTTTTATGCACAAAATCCTTTCTGCGACATCTGTGTCACTGCTATTTAACAAATAACAAGAAAAATGAAAAGTATGTACATGAAATTTCTCACTCTTTCTCTCTCTCTATCGACAGGTACCGTTATCACCCGAATCTATAACTGAATTAGCCTGAAACTCGGTTGGAGTGTATAGAGACTATAGTAGAGATGCTACTCTACAACAGCATCCACAAACCCAACTCAACTCCAACACAACACACACACACACAACGCTCACTGGGGACTAGGTATGCTTCGTGATATTGGCTTTCTCACGCATCCAGCAGCAACTTCTAGACTCTGGATGATGTGATCGACCAGTTTCCAGCGGATGTATGCACAATTCTATCGTGCTTCGCATTTACTATAACGGCCCAAGGTCGTTTTTCCAGGACTAGTTACGTGCGGGACGAGCATTCCCTGAGATGCCTATCAGCAACAGATACAAAAATTATGGCTTCCTCCTTTTCCAAATCTACCCTTTGCATTGTGCTGCTGTGCTGGCAGACAGGCAGGCACTGTGTTCCCTGTGGTGAAAGGAACTATTTATTTCTTGCGGAGAGTAATCGTGTCGTTTGGATGGGTGGTGATAGGGAAGCAGTTGCACACCACGTCCTTCCAAAATGTTCGAGGTCGAATTCGTCGCCATCATGTAGATCGTGCTAGTCTGCATGTTGTACTCTCTCCCAGTAAAACGCATCTGTTGAGGTTCAGGTTAAATAATTAATTTTGCAGTCACTGTAATAAAAAATTTAAAAACCGTTAAATGTTGACCATGTTGTCTATTGTGTTGCCGTTTACTTTCTAGATTACAATAAACATTGTCGTAGCGATTCTGGTATTTTTGGTGCTGGGATTGCCAGCCAATCAAACACCACCACCACCCACGCACTTTTACTTGTACCAAGTAACACCAACATCATAACTACTCGGTACAAGGATTGAGCTTATCTCTAGCAACAACAAACGAGTAGTGACCAAGGAATATGGCACAATTGGCACAAGATCAATAGACTGTTAACAACACTCATTTTATAAAGAAAATTTGTATTTTCAAGCTGGAGTATAATTATAGTAGGTAACGTCAAAATCATTTTGTGTCATTTTAACCCATGTCAGGTGCAACAAGTAATTATTTATTGTTGTAAATTTTAGAAGAATCTAGTTTGTTGAACATCAGAATATTGAATGTACAGAAGTAAAGCAAACAACATGGATAAACCTCCAAGGCATGGAGGAGTTGCAGCGATGGAAAATCCTCCAGGAGGGAGTACGCATGATCGGAACGATAAACCAGCATCCGTTATTGGTTCACTTGGTAAGTTGTTAATTTTTTAACTCGATTTTTAGTTCATTTTCGATTTTGGGAATAAAATAACTGACAACATGTATTCGTTTTGCCTGGTAAATGTATAGATAATGACCAACGTTTTGAAATATTTGGAGCCCATGCCAATTCAGGATTTGCGTAAATTCCGTCAAGTTTGTAAAGTGTGGAACGAGGTGACTCTTCCAGAATGGCGGACTCGAGTGGCGATAAAAGTTGGCCCGCCAAAACCACCCCTGTTTCGACGAATTCCTATTCTGGGAGCTCCTTCGACCTCTATTGATAAATTCGCTGTGAAGAAGGTCGCCCCTGATTATGAATACATGGCAGTCGATGCTTTCATCAAAATGCTGGAATCTCCTCCCATGATAACCAATTCATCTTCTTCTGGAATAGCAGGGAGACCAATCCCATTTTCTGGATTGATTCTTAAACGTATTAATTTTTCGCAGGCACCAGCAAATCGGTTATGGCAGGCAATCGCTGAACGTCGGGATTTTGACGACCCTCGATTTGGGGTTGGGATAGCTGTGGATTTTATCAAATTAACAAATTGCATATTTCCTGGGAATCCATCGACTGTATTTTATAACGTGGTAACCGATCATTTTGACTTCCTCAAAAAGTTGTCTGTGTGTCAGACAACTCTTACTCCGGAACTGATGGAGGAGGATGAGAAATATCAAATGAAACCGCCAACCATCCCCACAAATTGTTCCTATGCGTATTTGGAAATCGATGGGATCGAAGGAGTAATTCCACAAAATTTGTTTGTCGCCATGATCAAGTCTCCTCAGTTGGAGACGTTGATTTTGCGGAATGATTTTAAGCACAGTTGTCACAACTTGAGGACCTTCTACAACACCCGCGTGCCCAGCATTGCACATCCTAGCCGAATCAAACATATGGACGTTATGGAGTCCCTCTTTTTTGCCGGGATTCAGCGGAACATCTCTCCACAGTTGGAGTTAATGCAAATGCCATTGGAGCATCTTAGCATGACTTTAGAACCATTTAAAGCGTACGGGCTAAACGGCGAGTCGGATAACGCGTCTGATATTCGGCGTGTTTTCATGCCACTTTTAAAAACTCATCGGAACACTCTTAAAGTTTTAAAAGTGTTTCGTCCTCCCGTTTATAGGCCCTCAACACAGCCACTATTTTTACCCGCGCATGATGCCAACTTTGTTGAGCCCCTGGAAAAACTGGAAGAGATGCACATCTGGGGTAATCTATTCAGTGAATTTTCCTTTCTGACGATGGTTCCGAACCTGCGAGTTTTGTACATAAACCCGGAGTGTGCCGATAAAACAAATGAACTCCAGCAATCATTTTTTCCGGATGACGCGTTAAGACGACTATTCCTGACACGGTATCTCCCTTACAAGCAGGATCTGATGAAAAACACCCCAATGGCCCTTCGCAGGCAAATTCACCTCGATCACATGACCAGCCTTCACTTGGACATTATGGTCACTGCAGGAACGGTAGCATCTCTGGGAAGTTGGATGCCCAATCTCAAAAAGTTTTGGAGCGTTCTGGACAAAGAAACTTTTCGACAAGTGGGTCGCTCTCTGCCACAGTTGCAGGTGTTGGGGGCTCTGTTGTATAGCAAGGTAGATGATCAAACCATTACTGGCATTGAAGGTGACAACAATTTTAATGCGTGCAACATTACCGTGTTCAAGGGTAAATAAACTTGAATCCATAAATATTTCTCACTGATTTGATTTTAGCTGTAATTTTTTTAAAATCTGTGAGTATAATTGATTTTGTTGTTGTTATTGTAGAGTTGGACACGTTCGAGTTACAGGCTCGCTGTAACAGCGGCCTTCTGACGGATCAGGTAGCGTACAACGGATTTTTAAAAATGAAATCCTTAAAAACTGTTAACACGTGCGTGTCACCTAAGGTTGTATTACGTTCTAAAAATTATTTAACTTTTTTTTGTAGAAAAACTAATCACGGATACAAGCTAATCTTCTGTTTTTACTTCCTTGGCTCTACAGTTTTCTAAAACGGCGGAAAATGACTTGAAGATGTACATTGATAACGTAAACATTATTCGAAACTACGACTCACCTGAGAACGGTTTTGAACATAGTTTTGGGGACTGCTGTCGAGCCTGGAACCTTCACCAGGATCTGTGGGGAGTATGGTAAATGGTAAGAGGAGTAATAAAAATAAGGAAAAATACATGTTACAAATTTACAAATACAAAAAAACGTTTATGAATTGCACAACATTATAGAGACTTTTAAGGAATGGAAAGAAACAACTTTGTTGTTTCTTGGGCGATAGAGAATTGTTTTTAAGTTTACAATTTATAAAATAATACTAAATAATTTATGGCACTGCATTACATCAATCAAATGTGGTTGTTGTCAATTAATGACTTGATTTATGAATTGAGGTTGGTAGGTTCCAATTCTTAATTCTTCAAAATACAACACAAATCAACGGAAAAATTAAATGTCTGGTGACAAAATTTTCCAAATCCAAAAGGAAGAATGAAAATATATTCAAGTTATAGTTATACAGAGTCTGTAAGTAGTTGGTGTAGTTACAACCCTATAAATTAGATAGTACGAAAAAAATATGCATAAAATTATATTTAAAAAAATATACATAATGTTTGCAAACGTGGAGCTACAGTGTATCTGTGTCTGAGATTGTGTTGGCTAACCAATCAAACCGTTTC
>JAHZNB010005428.1:0-10371 GCA_027744295.1 Callyntrura guangdongensis
ATAAATTGGCAATGACTTGTGACATGCATGTGTCATATACATCATACGGCGACAATTTACAGGTATTATATTTGAATTTTCATGTCGTGCTAATGAACGAACGGCTTGTAAATAAATACTTGTAATGACTTTTCTTGTACAATTGAGTCTTCACAGATGCAGATGCAGTTTTTATTTTTTAAAGGTTAAAAAATAATTATAAGCCTTTTTGAGTTAAAGGTCTTAATTTTAGTAAATGTTTGGAGGATAAAAAATATTTTATTACAGAGTTACAAAAATAATTAAGTTCGTTAACTTTAACAGAAATAACTGTTGGGTGCGAGAGTGAGACAAGCCTGATGTTCCCATTGGTGTAAAAATGATATTTTGGGGACACGGCGAACACGGTTTTTCGTAGAAAGCATTTACCGGTAAAAAATGTATTCAACTTTTTTCTAAACTTAACTAAACAAAAGTTTCGCATTGGGATTGTCATGTATTTACAGGTACATAATATTTAGGTACGTGGTAGTATGTGTAATTTAAATTAGTGTGACATTTAGTCCGGCGTTTTACGATTATAAGAGAAAATGGGAGTTTTAAGACTGATATACAAAATCTCATATATATGCAATAATAGATGATATCGATACCGGTGCTTGCGTTGTGTCCGGCCACCCCTTTCACGGTGTTGTTGATTTTTCATGTATGTGACTTATGCGCGCCGACAAAAAAAAAATCGAATAATATTGAATTGAATCATTTAAGAAGATTCCTGGTCGTTTTCAACTTCGGTAGGGGATGTGACATGTAAAGGACAGAAGCAGGGTTTTCTCGCAAATGAAAATAGACATGTGGATTTTTTTGTATTTGATTACAGAATTACAGTATTCCAGCTTTATATAATCTGCTAATAAGAAAAGGTGCACAAGCATAAGCTTTCACTTCAATATAACTTAATTTATATCAAATATTTAAATGTTAAATAGGAAAGGAGAATATTCATAAATGGCGATTATTACTACTACATGACGTCTCGAGGCATCTTTTAACGATCATTGCCTTTCATTGTTAAAGTAGATAATTACGGAACTTGACGTGTTAATAATATTATTTTATTTGTCATTAAACTTATCATCCACTCATTAAATTTTGTTGAATATTTTCTTACATTTGATTGAAACACAATAGAATGGTAATCCAATCAGCCTAAGTAAGAAGATTCCTTTATGAATATTGGCAGAGCGGGCCAACAATATTTTTGTCCTGTCCTTTCCTCATTAGCAAACAATATCATTGAACAAGACAATCATATGATACATACGTTATAATGGAAGGCTTTTAATTAGGACGGCCTAAGCTGAATGGTCAACTGTCACCACAAATAATATTTGCTTCCTAATAATTCTAACACATTATCAATACGAACAAACAGTAGCAGATTAAACGTATAAAATATTTAGCACATTTGACTGAGTCTATATGATTACTGATTAGTAACTGCATCTGCGTTCTGAGTTGCATTTATAGATTTTCACTTCATCCCATATGCACGTAAAGGAGAAATAACATTTTAAAAACATTAATCGTTCGTGGGTCCCTAAATTAATGCTGATTCCTCTAACTTACCAAAACTTTTGTATTCGTTCGCTTCAAGTTTATGCGTCAGATCACATTTCCCATCATCAAAAAATTATTTTAGCCCAGCAATTACAACATGCAGTCAAATATGAAAACAGTACTTGACATAGGACAACTGTGCATAACAAAGCCTCACATTAAAACAGATAATTCAAATCCTAGGCTATCTCCCTCATAACCTGCACGATTAGCATGAATCTCGTGATTTTCTTCACTGCATTAAACTTTATCACCGCCGCCCTCCAGATCGTTATTAATTATAAACAAGCAAACTACTTGGAGATGTTTGGATAAACTCTGTATACACAAGATACGATAGTTCCGTAACTTCAAATATAAAAATGAAGAAAATTTGCATTGCTCCTCCTAAATGTTCAGGGAGTAGTGCTCGTTTATAATAATAATCATGTAGGCTCGAACGATGCTACGGAATAAACACAATATATTTTATCACATTAAATGTTTTTTTCGTGCTGAAAGGACGTTCCGTAACGGTTTGTGTTTCAAGGAGCAATAATTTACTTTCTTTATCGCTGCACTCATGGGTATATAATTTTTCATCTGTAGGCGAGCCCGGCAAAATGCAACGTGCTGAATAGGTAGGTATTATAACTTTTGAAAAAAAAAAATGTTCTTGCTTTTATAAAAATCAGTCCCAGATGTGTATTTGCTATGGGCGGTATTAACCTCGACGAAAAATATAATCCACCAAAAACTTTCGTTCCTTTCACCGATGACACCCTCTCTGGCCTCTCTCTCTATCTCTCTCTCTCTTTCTCTAACAAGGCATCTATTCTTTATTCTGATATAATTTCAAACTAAATTTGGTAAGCAATGGGTATGGTATGGCTGCTGTGGTTTTTCTGTGATAATTGAGATGTTCCAAATGAACAGACTGGGAATAGGTAAAGATTATTTTATTTTGATCAAAGAAACTCGTGGGGATTTTATCAAGGTGCTACATCAATGTCCAGTGTGCGACCTGCTCACGTACGTCGTACAATGAAGAAGAAAGAAGTAAAGGGGAGATGGAGACCTACACACACGCCACACAGGTTGGGCTTGTTCGCATTTCTGACACTGACATTGATTCATTAAATAATGCCATGACAAGTACTAAATGAGCCTGATAGGATCTTCCTTTTGTCAATCCGTTATCTCATTGTGTGTAGTTGTAGCCAAAAGACAATATATAATCGTCTTTTAGCCTCTCATAAAGAAATCTACATATACTGTAGTTGGTTTGTCGGAAATAATGTTAAAGATCACAGGTGCGTATGTGTGGCTAGATACATTGTAAAATGTTAAATGAAACAAATGCATAAATCCAGCTTACAAAAAATAACGTACCAAAGGCATTCATTCTTAACTTGTTGCTCAACTTTAAACAAGTTAGGTAGCAAAAATGTACTTTTTAGAATGCTTTGTCTGTCTGACTGTCTATTTAAAAAGAAAATAAGTTAAAAAACGATCCCTGTCACAGTGCATGATAATTCCACATAACAAAACATTATTTTGTGGTACTACACTTAATGTTAACGCCCCTGCCTCTCATAAAAGCATGACAATAACATATAACGTACCTATTAAAGCAGGATATTTTTTGCTAACATTACATCTGTTGCAAATACTTATTGATACAATCAGTACGTATTATGAGAACAATTATGACATGACAGCTTCCGCTACTTTTGCAAACTGTACGGTAACAGTGAAACTTCTTTCACCGAAAGCTAATGGCAAGTGACACGAGATAAATCTTTTACCTTCGATATCGCACATCCTGAACAGAGGCTCAACTGTCCATTTTAAAAATCCTAACTGCAGTGATTTTTTAAAATTTGGTGCACTTATTTGGCACATCGGAATTGTTTAAATGATAACAAATATAACAATACCTTGACCACTTTACTGTTATCTATATTGTCAATGTCGACGCCGATGTAGTAATTCACAGCCGTTTGTAATATAGTAAATAATCGATAGATAACCTGAATTTAAAGTAAGGCACATAGCTAATCCAAAATTTCTGCAGACAGAAAATTCTCTGTATGTTTTTTGTACTATCACGACTGACTATAGTGTCCGAACATTCAATTTTTTTAAATTATTGACAATATGGTGGGTATATGTTGAGAAACATATCAAGGATATGTCCGATTTTCATTTTCTCAACTGGGAAGAATCACAAGTACCCAATGGCATAATTCAAGTATGTCGTATGATACGACTCGTATCATTTTCTAGTCATCGGGTGGGTGAATTGGGTGTCCATTCATCTCATTTGAGCTCATTTGCAGGTCGAATCAGATTTGACAAGCAGAATTCACCTTTCAAACTGATTGGCAATAATATATTCGACATCTTTTGCATTTAATGTGCAATGTACAATAATGAATTGAAATCATAGCTCTGTGTGTTAGATGCCGAAAACCAATATGAATGGTTAGAATTTTTTTTATACAGCACACAATACGGGTTTGGGCTTGCCTGCTGCAAAGTTGAAACTTTACTGGTGGTTACAACAGAATACCTTATTATTATGAGCATATTAACTATAGGACTCTAAAGTAAACATTGAAAAAATGCAAATGCATATTTGCATTCTCCTGTTTGAATGGTTGTTAGATTGTGTCAGTTACAAATTAGATAAAGAAAGTTATATGTGAATGTGAATCCACTGCTTTGATAATATGGGACGTTTGCGTTTAAATTGATAATCACGTCCATTACACCGTATTTCATGGTCAATGACAACGCTTCCTTATCGAGGAAATGAACTCTGACCAACTTTCTTTGTCTAGCACATTAGCTCAAGTGTCGGACAGATTTAAGGCAGGCTACACTCGTGTGACGAGAGACATGTGCCAATTTCGTCATTTTTAGGAGAACACTAACGATCCCTACTAATTGATAAAGACGACAACACCGAAAGAGACATGAAGAGTGAAACGAGGACCTCGAAATATTTCATCAGTGTATTTTTGTACAGCAGCAGAAAATCCCTAGTAGTGAGTGACCGAAATAACAAATAGAAAAAAATACAACCCGTAAAAAATATCAGCGGTCACTGGTCACGTCCATCAAGTGATATGCCTGGTGCTCCCTGACATAAAACATACTTCTGAAAAAAAACAAAGCACTTTACCTCATGTCTAATTGATTGTAATCCTTTCCTCTTTTTCACGGTGTCATTTTTAAAACTCCGAAACAACTGACAGGACAATAAAAACGTAATGCTTGGCTTGCACCCTTTTTTATAAACCTCTTAAAACAAATAGCAAAAAGTCTTTTAAAAATTAGCCAAGCACATACTACAACCTCGTGTACCCAGGTAAAAAACAGACGTAAACATTTTTTAAGGCTTATTTGATTTAAGGAATATTCCATTTGAAAAAGTATGTAGCACACGAAGTTTAAATGCGTCTTCTCTGCATGAGTCATCATTGCAGTTTGAATTAGTTTTAACTACTTGTATAGAAACACACGTGTCAAAAATGGGTACAGTGGCGGGCACGACCAGTAATTGACATTTACACAACCCTTTACCGAAAAAAGCTTGACTTGACACAAACGATTGCATATAGAATCGTTTATAAATATCATTTCTCTCTCTTGTCCGATTATTTCTTTCTCCTCGGACCTGTGCCAACGCGTCATCAACCACCCAAGGTTAAAAAAGTAACCGTGAATTATTGTCCATTCTGTATTCTAGTATAAGCAGCAGGGGAACGTGGTTCACTGTAAATCATCTACGATGAATGAACTGTGCTAGTTGTGGCAGGATGATGATAATGTAGTTAATTTGCATAAAATGTAAGTAATCCTTGTCTTCTCATTTTAAAGTTGCTCGTCGGTTGCGGGAGTTGTTATTTTGTTATTTTTTGGCCGTACCGTTCCCAAATCCATAAATGCGATATTAATAACCTCCTCTTGTTTCACAGCAGTTATGCATTTTAGTGGCAAGTGTGGCAGCATGATGACACGATGTGGATTGAGATGAGCTTACAGTTTTGGCACTACAAAAAAGTAACTGACAGCGCCGTTACGATGAAGAGGAGCAAGGCAATTTTTAAAACATTCATCCCCTCAACTATTATGAGCTTTTTGTGTGCTGACATTGTTCTCATTTACATAAAATAATGAATGGATTACCTACGTAAATGCTATACACACATCTTATTTTTATTAACTTTTATTTGGTCGTATTTAGTGATGAACACTTTTGGCATTTATGTCCCTATGCAGGCAGAATACCTAAACGTCTAAATTTAAAATGTGTGTCAACGTCAACGCCAAACTTCTTTGCACTTTTTTCGTAACTCGCAAGCAAGCGAAATAAATCTCCGTATAATATGCTATTTGATTTAGAGTCCTTTAGCTGTGATGATGTGTGTGTTTGCAGATTGGTGGAAATCAACCAACCGACAGGTTAATTCCTTTTTGTTTCATTGACTGTGCAAGTCTCCCTCTTCCTTTGGCCAATTGTCATTTTTACAGAACACAAAGTGATATTGTTAATGAGATTCAGATGAGAGCAGAGAGCATATAAGTAGAGTTGGTAGTAATAAGGAAAGACCTTGTTTAATCTGAATTTGGGTTAAATTACGTCCTGAGTCCTGACTATAAAATAAAAACGCACATCGGCTGCTGCAACAGACGACAAAGTATACTTTTAGTGTAATATGCGGTATAACCAATTTTTTCAATGAAGATCGTTCTTCACAAAATAGGTAGGTATGTGTGTAGTGTGCACTGTGTAATATGAGGATCTCCACTAAAAATTGGAGCTGTCGTCATTAGAAAGAAAAAATATGCCAAATGTTGAACGTTGTTACTTTTACTATCCTATATATAAAGTACTACCACCTGTTTATAGTAATATCTTTATAGGAAGCCTGAAGCTCTATTAAGTACACAGTATAAACATTACCCTTTTCTTATCCTTTAGACACGATTCCCTCGTTACGCTTGGTATAACACAAAATCACTCTTTGAAGACTTTTTTCAAGTTCAGGTAATAATTCCTATTAGGTTTTGTGCTTTTGTCTGCGAGATTCGATGTACATTATTACCACAGTAGAGTCAGCGAGGCCTATTATCATATTATCCAACATAGAATGGAGGAGGATGGGTGAGTGGTGTACTATGTGCAAGTGTAAAAGTAAGTATGGCATAAAAAATCGAATAAAATGACAGCGAGAAAATGGCAGTAGTAATTCTTCCATAATCATAAAGCATTCTTTTATATTTGCTTGAGCACATTACAGTAGAAAAGAAGAAGCACGTAAGAGAAAACACGTGAAATGGTGTGGCTAGGTAATAGTTATTTAATAGCCATTTTAAATTCTATGTAACCCGAAATCCTACCTCACACACAGAGAGAGAAAGAGACATAGTTTGCTTAACCAATTTGAAACCTGACACAAATGCAAACACACAAAAATTTATAATACTATTGGCCAGCTGACACACTAACTAGATGGAATTATAAAAGTTTGGCGTGGTCCGCGCATAAATTTGGTGTAGATTATGGGTGGTCGCCGGGCACGGCAAGGAATGGAAACGACAA
Source organism: Callyntrura guangdongensis (assembly GCA_027744295.1). Taxonomy (NCBI): domain Eukaryota; kingdom Metazoa; phylum Arthropoda; class Collembola; order Entomobryomorpha; family Paronellidae; genus Callyntrura; species Callyntrura guangdongensis. The sequence continues at coordinate 7,193 of JAHZNB010005428.1, forward strand.
CGACGCCAGGTTTTTCTGTGTCAAATGCGTCGAATGTTTGGGCTCAATTCAAAACCGTCAAAATAGTTTTTGAATTTGGTAATTCCGCAGACAATGACCAACTGGTCTACAGTCGACGTTACAGTATTATTTAAAGTCTGCGCAGTACTATAGAAGAGAGGCTTTTCTCAAAAAAAATTAATTTACATGACCAACCTCGAATCATCATGATTATGATTCATGATGATCGTACTAGATCTCATTGTGAGTGGTATTTGGTGCATTTACTCCATTTACGAATCACTCCTGCAAAAATTGCTGACTGTGTGGACCAGTTGCCAATAAGCATTGAGTAACTATATTAGAAAGACCACGCGTGCAAGATGACCATTATTGATACCACTTTACTGCTGAGCTGACTGTTGTCCGCAGAGAAAAGACCAAAAGTGATTTTACTAACTACTTCTATTAAAGCATTATACCTTGCAGAGTGTATTTTCTTCACAAAAAAAGATAGCAGACAATTCGGAAGCTGTACTTGTGAGTGATTTCATTCCCACAACTACATATTGCGTGTGAACTTGCTGCAGAAAGAAACCGTAAGTTGTAACAGTCACACTTCTTATCTCCGTCTTTTCATAGTAGAGCTGCAACATTTTAGCAAAAGAGCAAATTGGTTGTATACGACCTGCGTTTCTGACAAGAGTGTAAGTGAAATGAATTAAAATTCTCGTGCATCTCTCGGGTACCTGTTTTTTATAAATTCAACAGGAACCCATAATAATTTTTTATCAGAATATGACGTATTGTCGTCAATTTACTTTAATTGGAGCAGAACGCGTTCTCTGTTTTTTCTATGCAGTAAATAGAGATTGATGATTCCTTTTAAGTATTTAGTATTAGAGTGGCTTTGTAAAAAATGTGTACAAAAAACTGAGGCATTTATAAGCTCACACATCACAACCAGCACAAGGGTTGCTGATTGTGGGAGATGCGGCATAAAAGAATGAAAACGGCTATTTAAGAACGAATTGATGTTTCCTTGTAAAAAAAGGCCCCAAACATGGCATCACATTGTGCGTTTTTTTGTACATACCTAATCACATCCCACCTGCTCCCGGCGTTATGTACGTACAAGAAATATAAAAGGTAGACTGCTGTTGCAGCCATCAAATAAAAATAACAATGTATATAAAGTGGGAATATTTGTCAGAGCGCGTGCGCATATCCGTTCGCTTTTCTTTTCAATGGTATACTTTTCAGTCAAACAGGCTTTATGAGCAGACAGACACCCCCACTGCATCATTGCCACCGGGAAAAAGTAGGTCCTTTCCCTGGTCATTTCCGTTACTCTATGTACTCTTACTGTAATCAAGTATCACAGCTTTCAGATTAAAGTCCTACTGTGTCCGGTGTCTACTTAAAATTGTGCTAAACGAGGAGACAAACACTACCAGTGGATGAGTGCTATTGTAAGTGCTACATGAGAAGAGTAATCTGAATCTCACATAGACAACGGTACTCTTGACGTACCGGATAAGTTAAAGAGAATGCAATTTTAACCTTGTTAGGTGATGCATTGGGAATTTTGTAACCTACAAAACTGGCAGGTAAAATGTGGGAACAAGAATTTCAATTAACCAGACACACATGCAGGCAGGGATGACGTTACAAGTGTGAGCAGCATTGTTACAGCGCGGCTTTAGGTAAAAAATGAGGAAAAAGTATATCTCAAGTAACAGTAAAAGTAAGAAATTATGCCAGTTGAATAAACAACTTCCGCACAAGAGCGCCCCCGTATGATAATTTTATGTATGGAGTGACGTGAAGAGCACAGCATAGAGATAAATATGTGAACTGCACTATCATTTCAGCAGAAAAAATGCTTCAATGAAAAGAAAAGTAAATTGATGAAGATTTTTTAAAAGTTTGCATCAAGGGAAATATTCTGGTCGTGTGTTTTATGAAATGATAATAGTAGCAAGAATGAAAGGAGAGTAACGATAAAAGATGTGGGCCAATTAATGCTATAGAACAAAACTACAAAGTAGCAACATATATTTACTTATTAAGTTTCCTTCTGAAAGAAAGTAAATTTACAAGTTTACTTTTAAAACGTATAGTATTTCGACAAGACTTGAATATTCGTCGGCGGTCATCCAAAATTGGGACGAATTTTAACCCGGAAGATAGGTACAGTTCAAAGCACTTTTACTTGCCTCGGGTAAAAACCAAAAAGTTTACCACAGTTTTGCATTTCATTCTATGCATTTCCTGTTCACGGTACAGGGAAAAGTGTATCTTCTCAGTGGATGAAATAGACTCAATTTTCAAAGTATTTTTAACTTTACACATACACAAGTTAATTGAAAGCTTGAAACTATATGCGCCAACAGAGAGAACTTCATTCCTCCTTTTCAGTTCCTTTTTTCATCTAAAAAACGAATGTTGAGAAGGAACAAAACTTTTCCGTTCCATTCTTCATTTGATACTTTTTTCCTGCTTGGTCAATAGAGGAAATCCTTTTTACATGTGTTGTGACTATAATAGCAATTTTATACAATATGGTGCCTATATATGTGCTGCACTACAGAGATTTGTAAAGCTACAAGATAAACCGTTTTAATTTTTTATACTTTTTTGCTGGTTTGAATATATTTTTCCTTGTATCCATAAAACATATAATCTTCTATAATGACTGATCTACTTTTCACGATATATTCAACCTTAGTTCTTATATACCTTGCATTTCTCGTATTCGGATTTTCTCCTCCCTGTAAAAGTGCTACAACCTTTCCTACACAACTAAAATATACCAAAAAAGGAATAAAAAAATGCTTAGATCATTTTACTAGATATGGATGGATGCTTGTATGCCACGCTTACTCCTCCTGCTCCTGTTATCATCATTGAGAGCGTTGTTGTATAATAAGTACCTATAACAAGCAGATATCCATAACTTTGAACCTGAGAGAATGATTCTGTTTTGTGAACAAAAACATTTCTTTCATGCTCAAAGTTATGGATATCTAGTCGTCGCGGTCTCTGCTCTCTCAAGTAAATATACATCCTACTACTAGTCCTTTTAAAACATTCTAATTTTGCATTAGTGGAAATCCGTTCAGCTTGAAGTAATTGTGAGTTTCATACAACAAAAAAAAACACGGCAAACTTTGTATACCGTAGTTATATTGTCAACA
>JAHZNB010005429.1:0-14170 GCA_027744295.1 Callyntrura guangdongensis
TATGTGTATTAATTCTCCCTTCGCATTTGATAGGCTGTTTATTATGGGTTAAAAAGAATGAGTGATCGTTGAGTGAGAATGAATGATCTGGTAATGATGAAAGCATGCTTTTAATACGTACACACATCCTATGAAAAATAATTATATCAATGTTGTGGTATGTGTGTGTGTGTGTGTTATACAGCCCACGATTCCACAAAAAATTCATAATTTCAAGATTAATTTTGAGTGGCGAATCTTCTTTTGCGATGATGATGTGATACCAACATTTGTTCATATTATTATTCATTGCATATCATTCACGAAATTCCTCAAACTTGCCTTGTCATTCATCCTTCATTTAATTTAAGTTAAAATAATCTATAAGCCAACAACAACCAAATATAGGTTACGTTGTAAAATGTTTCAATTTATTTATATTATATACTTAAGTGTAATAGATATAATATGTATGGTGTCATACTTTTGTGGCAATAGTCATGCACATATTTTAGCAAACATCTTTATCAGTGTCACCCTTTGCCTGTCGTTTTCTGGAATGATCTTACATCTTCAACCTTTTAACATTTATTGTATTTAGCCCTAAACGGCACTTCCTTACTCTACTGATATGAGACATTTGCTTGGGTGGACATCGAAACTCAATAATCCAATGACCTATTCATTCGCTGCAGCAAGTTAGAGTTGAGATGTGTAATACCAGTATTTATAACATTTCAACATGTATGGTCCATGGTTTTATCGTTTCATTTGTGAACATGCATAATAATANTGCTTGGGTGGACATCGAAACTCAATAATCCAATGACCTATTCATTCACTGCAGCAAGTTAGAGTTGAGATGTGTAATACCAGTATTTATAACATTTCAACATGAATGGTCAATGGTTTTATCGTTTCATTTGTGAACATGCATAATAATATGTCCTTTTCATGAGCAATGCATTCATTTAGTTCGTTTGTTAAAAATGCTGAATAGACTTGACTGAAGGAGACTCATAAAATAGATCACAAATTTTCGCAAAGATAAACTTTTTACTCATCAATCGTTGTTGAGTAGTGTAAAACCACAATATGCAATATTCGACTAAGCGGATAGAACCATCTGGAACTTAATGGTTCCCCCGTGTGAGCACCATTTTATGAGATTTTGGGAGGTAAAGGTTTTCGTTTCCGGTATTTGTTCATTACACCGGCAGAATATCACATTATGGCATAAATAATAGAAAGGCATATTCTTTCGACCTAATGAAGTTTGATCGATCTTCAAATATATTCCTACTACATGTTATAAAGTGCTAATAAAATATATCAGCAGCACATTGGTATTTTATCCATGTCACGTTATATTTCATTTAAATTATTTATGTTCTGCAGGTCCATTAAAAATTACCATCAACTTATGGTTCATACAGCCACCTTTGCCATAGACAATAAACTTTCTATTTATTATTTCTTGTTTAAATAAAGGGATATTAGTAAATGGTCATGTTGTATCTATTTACTCACACACGTACTTTACTTTACAAAAGGTTTATAAAGTAATTAGAGATGACACCATTATTGTGAAATGTGCATTAGAACAGAACTGTGGTGATCACCCGTTAACATCCTTATAGAGAAAATTGAACAAACAGTTTTTACCCAATGATGATGCTCTTTTGAAGTCAAGAGAGGGAGAGAGTCAAGAAGGCCAGACGGAATTGAGTAAAAAGTGTGCAACAATGCACAACCACGTACATGGAGAGCATTTAGGGATGGGACAGTAACAAGCGTGGGTGAAGACTATATGTGTGTAGGTTTTTTAGTAGAGAATTCAGCAGTCAATGGACGCCAATGATATTGCATCTGTCTCTGTCTGTGCAAGCAATAATAGTAATACTGTGTGAAGATGTGTATATATTCAAGAAGATTCCATGTAAGTAAAAAGCTTTCAGTTCATAGCCCTCCCTAAACACAAAAGTGGAGAGGAAAAAAGAAGCTGACAAAGAAATATCTGTATATACACTGTGTGCACACATATTATTATTATTATTATTATTATTATTATTATTATTAGTATTATTATTATCTATGCACGATGGAAAAGGAACCCAAATCACTTAAGTAAACTGAAAACTCGTTCTATGATGTTGAATGAATCTTTAATGCAACGGACTTGAGAAAGTGTGCAGGTGGAGGTGACGATGCTTAATATATACAAAAGGAAATTTGTGATCCAATCTGATGAAATGTGGAAAAATAAAATTGTAGGAGGGTGAAAAGGGAAGAATTTGTTAGTAAAGTAATTTTGCCTAAATGTACACAATTTCATTTTGTTTCATAATACCCCAAAAATTAAATACACCATAGACCCAAATCACGTTACTACAATCTTCGGGGCAATGCTATACTAACATTTCATTCAGCCTAAAAAAATGATTATCCAATTCGTTTTATTGGTGGAGTGGTGCTATGAAATGTTAAACGTTTAACATTTTTACGTAAGTAATTAAGTGATACTGTTACGTTCTGTAATGATCAGGCAACAGTTACTTTCGAGCAGTTCACCAACTAAATAATACGAGCAACATTTTTAACTAAATTTTTAGTAGTTTGTTTTTTCTTTCTTTTGGATACAGAAATCATTGTACAACAATGCAAAACCACGCGCCAACTGATGCTTCCTTTATTCCTTTGTGAACTTGTAATTTACCAACAATCAATCAACAAGCAAAAGTAAAATGTTATATATTACCTGAAACGATCCCTTATAAACAACACATTAGCCAGTTAAACAATATAAACCGTCCGCATGAAATGAAAGCTTAAACTTTCAAAATTGATTGCACTAATTTAGGTATAATCACATTTACAATAATTTAAATGTCAATTGTCCAACGAGTCAAACTGAAGATGTGACAAATTGTACAAAAAATAATCTAGAATATTTTTAAGCAAACCGAAACCGAAGAACAAAAATATTGAGTAAGCATAAACACTAGAAAAAAATGCAATGGTTATTTTTCTTGAATGCATGCAATGCAAGCATGTGCATACACTGTACAACAGCAATGCAACAAGAAACTTTTGCTGCGATGATGGTTCATGCAATCGCATAAGACTGAAATGAAATGGTGTTAAAAACCTACCTAGGCAATGAGCACTTGTGTAAGTACTATGATGATGATATTGATGATGTACGATCACTATTTTTTTAATCCCTCAGCTCATGAGGAGCCGGAGGAGACTTGAAGATGAGAGAAAAGACGTTGGGTTCAGTCACAACGAAAGCTATACACGAACTAAGAGTTGCATCATTGGTTTATGATAACTGGCGAGATCGCTGAGGTTTTCAAACAGAGGATTGTTGTATTCTTCGTAAGGTTCAGAGTAATGGTGTGTACGGTAAAACAAGATCGAGGGCTATAGGTAATAATATTTTTGTCGACAAGAAGCGGTCGCTTACAATTTCTTCAAGAGAGAAAATGAGGCATACGTGCAAACCACATATTCCATACATATACTCATCTTTCATCTATCCATTCCTTTGAGCAGAAAGCGACACATAAATGAAACGCAAGTAAGACGGACGCTGAAAAAATGAGAATGATCGAAATACTCACAAATACTTACATCAAACTTATTCTTAAGGTAAGAGGCAAAGTCGAAAACTGTACGCATGTGTTAAATACGTGTAGTGGTATATACATACATGTATTATTATTATTATTATTATTATCCAGGAAGCGGAGGATGTAGAGGCAGGAAAAGGGGATATGATGCGATACGAGGATTCACAACAACTATTTCGACAAGCATAAATTCACACACCCAATATAACCGTATAATGATTCCTATAAGCCATACTAATAATATATCGATAATGCTATAAGCTCGAGTCTAATACCCTGACTGTAAATGTATTTTTACTTCATTTCCATCTACGACTGGAACTGGAGTCATCCAAAATTTATTATCCATTTTTTTACTGAAATGAAATTAAATTTTACTGAAGAAAACTACAGAGATTCCGATTTTGAAGATAAAATTTTAAACGGAAAGCCCACGCCCGTATTTCCCGTGTCATCCTGTTAATGTAACTGTCATTATTAAATCAGCAAACAACAGTTAAAAATATTTTACTAAAATCTAATGCAATCTTCAACTTGATATATTGTATTTACCGTACATCCTATGTAGAAAACATGCACATATAGTTGTTTGCCAATCAGTTTACCAAAACAGGCAACAGCCAAGCGCAGGCAGATTCATAATACTGCAACAGGGCTCCATATAATGTGATGTAACTTGAAGGATGTAATGCGGTCGATTGACGATAGCCCAGTGTCAAACGAATAAAAGATACACGAGTTATAGCAGTTTGAAACTTTGAATTCCCTATGGGGGCCACAGGGGTCAACCAACATCGGCCATATTCTGTACTGTATTCATACGTTATAAGCATATTAGATGTAACTTTGTACTACACTTGAATCCTAACTTTAGTTTTAAAAGTTCACGTCTGGGACAACATGGACTACTCGAATAGGGGGAGAGTATTGAACTACCACCAATAAAGAATCACTGTGATTTATACGAATATAATACGACGAAATACAGTGAGTTTCGTAAGTTACAGTATATAAAGTTAAAAAGCAATACGCCAGCAAATAAAAAATGGACAACTCGACATCTACATCATTTCATTAGTCTTCCCCCGTGAAGATTGCATCTTCTAGCTTAAACTCCTGAATACGATAAAGAAGAAATCTTTATCTAGGTATTTACAATATAGATAAATAATGGCTAATTGGTAAATGAATGCATTACACAAACTCGACGACATCATTGTACTTTGTCACGAATGTTTGCTTTTTGTTTTTATTGTTTTGGTAAATTAATCGACGGGATTAACCGATTCGAACGCTTTTTTTTATCTTGCAGTGTACAATTTTTTTTTGCAAAAATATTACATTAGTAGTTCATTAATACGCGGCTTTATCTGTGTATACTCGAATATATGATGGGTAGGGTAACCTACAACGAAATACTTTTCTTTTCACGCGCAAAAAAGGACCGTCAAAATAATTTGACGATCAGTTTACAATAGGTATTATTAATTAATAATAATTATTATGTAATTACCATATCATAATAATAATAATAATGATAACAACAATTGTTGAACTTTTTTTCATAGAGAAATCCACTCTCTTACTCCCTCTCTCTTATACATAAATGTATTTGTTGGCTGAATACAAACAAAGTAACATGTAAGAAAAACAACGATTACAAGGTTAATAATAATAATAATTAATATTGATGATGCATTTCTGCCTCCTGAAGGGACAACACGAAAACACTAGCGACGTCAGTTTTAAATAAGGGATTATTAAAATTTTCTTGCCTTCTAAATACTTATTTTTATATTTTTATTATCGTCTATGTATTTACGAACGAACGCATTCAAATTTCCTATCAGTAAAAAAACTAATATCCTTTGTTTATTTTCATCAGTACGGCGGCGACGAGACGGGTAATTACTTGCACTATTTTAATGTGACATTGCGATTTTGTTAATGCCTGCAAAAAACTTATAATTACTTATCAATAATTTTACAAATATTCATCTATATGCTGGAAAATGAAATCGCGATTATGATCACTCACTGGTACATATTATCAGCGTATCTAACACCGTTCATAGAACAATAAATTTTGACTATTGCAAAAAATACAGATAATACAACGTTTAAGAATGCAGAGCAAAACAACAAATCTTATGAAGGCCTGAGCCCTAAATATTTCAACAGATACATACTACAATAATAATAATATTGACATACGTTTATACGTTGTTGTAATGAAATTTTACACAAAAGATCATATTCTTAAAACTTGTTTATGTACGACGGTCTTGTCTGCATACAAGTAAGTCATAAATGCCTAAACTTGTGTTTAAATTAAATATTGATAGGAAATAGACACTAATGACTTATGCTCATTACACTGATACACCAAACATTCTGTTTGAGGAGTTTGACAAGCAATCAGTGGTTCTAAACAACGGAGAACGGTAGGACAAGGAACCTTACCTTCTGTAATACGACTAAGCAATACTTAGTGAACATTAATGACAAAAGCATTTAATAGCAAGATTTAAGGACACCTACGGATTTCATTGCATGAAAGAACTGCAGAATTGGCGAGAAAATGAAATAAACGGTATATTCTATATTCAACACAAAAAATCATTAGCATATAAGCAGTATAATAATAATAACAAACGGATATTTTACGTGGTTTTAAGAAACAGATTTACAATATACAAGTCCATACGTTCATCAGAAACTATAATAAACCCAGACACACGAAAGTAAATGCCTCACACAGTTTGTGAGAAACAATAACAATAATAATAGCTACCACAAAAGGCAACTAATTCCCTCGTCCTCCGCCTTCTCTTCCGACTCCGCCACCACGCCCGATATTGCCTCTGTCTGATAAACCTCCTCTTGCTGAATTGCCACCTCTATCACGATCCCCACCCATACCACCACCTCTATTAGACCCTCTAAATGTACGCGACTGCGACCTCATTCCGTCCGATGGTCTATTACCAGCAGGTGAAGCAGCGTCCATTCTGTTGTAAGGGGCATCGTCGTCACCCCCAGCTCTACCTGGTCTTTGTGATCGTTTGGGCTCAACATTCAGACGCCGTTGTGCTCCTCCATTCAGTTTCATAAAGATCTCTCCCTATATTATAGTTTAAAAACGTAATATTTTTAACATTCAGTTTAAAATCACCGTTTCATTATTTCGTCAAATATAATTAGTTTCGCCACAAACCTTTTTCTCGATAGCCAACTGAGCTGAACTGGCTTCTTCAAAAACAACGAAACAGAAGTAAGGGACCTTCACACCAGTACTCTTTGGCATAGGTTTTTGAATTTTAACTTCTGCCACTTCACCGAATTCCGAAAATATATCCTAAAGGAAATGAAAATATTATATCAAAATTTGGTCATAGCCAACAACCCCATTATTATTATTATTATTATTGCATTTTAACAGTTTGCAATACCTTCATGTCCTGCTGGGTCACAAAATGTGGTAAGTTTCCTACAAAGAGCTGGTTGGCATCTGGATACGTGTTAACAGGTCGCCTTCTGTCGCCATCGACGCTACCAGTTTCATCGTTCAACGTCGTACTAGATCGTGATATTAGCCTTTCCCTCCGATTCTGATACCCATCCCTGTCACCACCAGGTCTGTCTCTATCACCACCTCGATCTCTGTTGTAAGCTTGGTTCCTAGGTGGATTACGGGGAGGTAAACCTTTACTACCCCCTGCAGATGTTGGTAATGGAGAGACCTGAGGTGGGGATGTAATGCCTCCGTCATTCACACTGACAGTCTGTAAATCATACATCGTGATTTTTAAAATATGCATTTTAAAACCATGAGGCATTCGCATTCGTATGTTTCTTACAACATGGGAGTTTCCAGGACTGCTACCAGAAGGTCCATTAGTGCCTGCTGCAGTTATTTTGTTTGTGACAGATGCCGGCTTGAAATCTGCAGGCAATTTGTTAGGCTTAGATACAGATGATCCTGACTTAAACAAGTTAGCATAAGTCTTTGGACCACTGTTGTTGGTGTTATTTGGTGGTAGTTCCTCCTCCGTAGGTGGAACAGTTACAGGTGTCGGTGCTTTCACAGAGGCGACAGAATCTTCGTCTCCTGCGCCACTTTGCTGGTTAGTAGACAATGCAGGACTTTCCACGACAGGTTTAGGTTGTATTTTTTCCTCTACAGCAACTTCAACCAAATTATTTGGAGAAGTACCAGTAGCTGACATTGTCGGCGGTGTAACTCCACCAGGGGACAACTTCGGAACCGTAACTGTTGTGGACACCGGAGAAGCTGGGTCAGTAGTAATTATTTCACTACTGCCATTGATGTCGCCCTCCTTTTCATGATCTTCGGCCTCTTCGGTGTCCACTGGTGTTGACTCGGGTGGAGTTTCGGGCTCCCCTTCATCGTCACAAAAGATTTCATCCTGAAATTTAAAAGTCCCAATAATAGTTTAGTTAAACCCTCTAAAATCTCTTTACAAAACTAGATTCGAGATAAATCTTAACCAGCCAAATAAATATTTCAACAAATATTACCAACCGAACCCACACCAACTCAGTCAAACATGTTAATTAATGTAAAGACAAATACAATGATACTGCATACAATTTATGTAAATTAGTAGACATCATTTAGACATTTCATGCGTAAGGATACCAAATTATAGTTTTTTTACCTGATAGTGGAAGATGTCATTCCTCACATAGTACCGCTTAGGATAGTCGACCTAAAAGCAACAGATTATTATTATAATGTTACTTTACTTTATGATAATACAATACATGATAGTACAATATTATAAATCAAATAATACATTCATTCAGAACATGCTAAAAATAAAAATTATCCAAATGTGATTTCCAATATTCGTAAAAAATGTATTTTGTAAACGGTGAAAGACGGCAACGACAGAACCATAAAATAAGTTCTCAAGAAGCTTTATATATTTGTTGGTTCGTGGTTCCCAACTACAACTCACACATGCATGCAACAGACTTGATATTACTACTGTGGGATTTGTTGATTGTAATAACATGTTATGTTTTAACATTTCATTGAATTGGAATAAATGAATGAAATCGTCAAAATAAATTAAGCTCGAATTGCTCAATGTATGAATGAATGAAACTGACAAAATAAATGAACACTTATCATATTTGAACGTGAAACTTACCTGTCGGATTTTAGCGTGACAGTTGTGAAAGTTAAGGGATTGGATTCTTTTATGTATTTCTTGCTGCCCGTACGCAACTTTAGAGTCCCTTGCAGAAGCCCCATGAACAAAAGACGAATCATCAGAGTAGAACCGGTGAAGGTAGAGAGGCCCTTGATTTAGAACGGTGTAGTACTGACGAACAAATTCAAGCCCAACCAAGTAAACATTGTTATTAGTGTTGGAGTTGTTATCCCCAGCAGGACTATGATGGTGAATGTTGCTTTCTTCCATGACCATTCTGCTTCACACTACTACTCGTGATGATGAGGATCGGAGGAAATGCTTTAACAAGAATACTAATGAAGATCACTGAACTTTACTGTCTTCCGGGTATTCGGAGAAGCCTTTTCCGTAGTACCTTATATAAAATGAAATATTAAGTACATTACACAGGCAGAACCAAAAAATTAAAAATAACTTAAAAAGAGAAGTAGCTGTATGTCCACTTTTTCCTTTTTTATTCAAATGGCAATTCGATGAATGCTATTGGCAATTACCTTTACTATTTATCTTAAATATATGTTCCGTCACAGTCAGTCAAGATACTAATATTAATGCACAAATAGAATGTCACTTTCTGCTTTACCCAACCGTAAAAGTCTTAACAGAACCAACTTAAGTGATTTCAGTTACGTGAAAACTTCAAAATATATGTCTTAATACATGTACACTCTTGAACGTACGATCAGTAAATTAATTGAAAAATGTAAATAATATTTAGTGATTAGTAATGAACAGGTTTGTGTCACCTGAAATGAGATACTTTTGTTCCAGTACTGAGAAAAAAAGTCGGTGAAGAAAATCTTGTCTATTCTACACCTTTCTATATATTATTACCCATTTACAACTATCAATTTTTACGATAAAAAGTTAAAGTTTTCCGTTCAACAACAATATAAATTTTTTCACAGATCGGGGTATTATATATTATATGTATGTACCCAAGTCTTCAATATTTCTAAAAATATTCTCCCTTTAATCATTAGCAATTGTTTTAGCTCATGTAACAGGAAAACATAAGACGTTAACATGAGAGGTTAAGACACAAATAACAGCTTGTGACGCGACGCTAAATACGATAATTTTCCGAAAAACTGGATAGCCGCTGTTTTTCTTCGCCTTAAGATAACGGCGTTTAACAGACGAAAATAATCTGGTGTTGTAATCGTATATAGTTAAAACGACAACGTAGTTGTTCTTTTTTAAGCCGAGGTTAATACACAAATAACAACTTGACGACGCGACGCTAAATACGATAATTTTCCGTAAAACTGGATAGCCGCTAAAGGTGTTTTTCTTCGCCTTACAAGATAACGGCGTTTAAGAGACGAAAATAATCTGATGTTGTAATCGTATATAGTTAAAACGACAACGTAGTTGTTCTTTTTTTATCACTACAGGCTTGACTAACGTAACAATTATTAGTTCGGTATATAAAATATAAAAGAAAATTAGGAGAAAACTGGATAGCCGCTAAAGGTGTTTTTCTTCGCCTTACAAGATAACGGCGTTTAACAGACGAAAATAATCTGGTGTTGTAATCGTATATAGTTAAAACGACAACGTAGTTGTTCTTTTTTTTATCACTACAGGCTTGACTAACGTAACAATTATTAGTTCGGTATATAAAATATAAAAGAAAATTAGGAGAATTATTTTTGTGCCACAAATACGCTCCAATTTACAATGCCGCACACATACACACACACTCTCTTTCTCTGTGCTCCGTCTTCTGACTTTAAAACTTTATTGTACAATGAGCTTTTTTGCTTTCTTTCGTTTGTAAAAAAATTGACGAAAACTTGATGGTAAAGTAGCAGCGCAAACAGTGATGCTGGTTTAAAAAAGGTTATTACTATTATGAGAAGTCGAGAATTTATTGTGTAGCCTTGTATTAGTGGTTGTATTTCGCCGTGTAGTTTTGAGTTCAAGAGACAAGAGTGTCTGTCGTTTTTTATTATTATTGTACGACAAAATAGTATTCTTTTTAGGTCTTTTTTTTCTCTGCTGACTACTCACTGACTGACTTGTTCTCTCTCTGTTGTTCGAGTCGTCGTTCTTGTGTCGTTTTCGTATGTGCTCTTCCTTCCTCTCTCACACAACAGCTCGATTCAATTTAGAATATTACGGTGATGATGATGATTATAGTTTTAACTAACAGTGGTGGTGGTAGTAGAGTTGTAGCAGTGGAGTTTGATAATATCTTATATGTAGTAGTAAAATAGTTTTAGAGGAGCAGACCTTATGATATTTAGTTGTTGCAGTTTTAAATGTAGTATAGTAAAATAAAAACTATGTTTTTCTTTATCATTTACATTTCGTACTCCGTACGAACGTATACACCTAAAAGCGCTAAATTGTAAAGTACAACAGCCCGACCGACCGAAAAAAGAGATGTCTTGTCTTGTATTTTGTTCCTGTGTGTTGTTCTAATGTAACGTAGTGGTGGTGGCGGTGGTGCGGTGGTATCGTGTGTTGTGTATGGTGGATGTATTTATTTGTGTGTTATTGGCGTGGTGGTGGCTGGCTGGTCGTAATACGACCGTCGTATCTTGGTTGTAGTTTGTAGTAGTAGCAAGCGAGTAATATAAAAAATGTTACGTATATTTCTGCACTTCTTTCGTTTTTATTTGAATGTATCGCCTAAAAACAGTTTGCTGCTACTCGGCTTTGTCGTGCGGTTCTGCCGTTCCTTTTTTGTCTTTCGTGGTGGTGGTATGTGTGCGGATGGATGGATGGACGACACGGCTTTTTAGTATATAGTTTACCTTATTACTACTTACCATTTTACCTTCCCTTTTCATTACACATTTTCTTTCTTTCTCTCTTGACGACGATGGTAGTGATCATCATCATAATCATCACCAGGACGGTGTCGTCGTACCATGATGCTTGTTGGCTTCAACTCAAGCAATGGCAATATAATATAGTACGCACCTAGTGCCAGCCAGCCTTTCTTTACTTGTAATATTGCATATCGCTGAGATCGTAGTTGTAATATCATCTTCATATACGATACTCTTTGTTGTCAGAAATGTACCTATGTTTTATGTTGTTTATGGTGTATAAATATGATTATTTCATGCTTTTTATAGAGAACAGAACAACGCACTGATATGATCATTCCCATTCTTGCCTATTGCTGAAAACGAAAAAATGACGATAATGTATAAAGGATCTTTGTCCCTCTTTGTGTTTTGTCGTAGTTGTTCTTAGTGTGCGCTGATAACAAAATGATAATTTGAATACATTCTTCTTCTTTTCCCCATAATATATTGTACTTGTACACGTATTTTATTGTATCTTCATTTCTTTTTATGTATCTATTTCTCGTCTATTCCACATTCTCCAAACCAACAACTAGCTGTAAAGAAAGGAAAAGGAAGAAAAAATGCGGGGCAGAAGACGAAGGAAATATAGATGAAAGGCAGAACAACGAAAAAATACTGAAATACTACATCATACGCGTGTAAATAATAATGTAACATACAACAATCATTTACCTCATCATGTTGTAGTTTTGCCATCCACCATCACAGTATTTTCACCAATATTAACCAATACTTAAATGACGACAGATCTACTTTTTTTGGAACCATTGCATTGTGGAAGAGGAACCATGCTTGAAGCTTAAAATAGGCTAAAGCAAGTAAGGCAGGTCCTCTTTTGTACGTATCATCGCCGCTCTCTTCCCACTACTCCTGCACACTGTTGTTACGTGTATTTTACAAGTAGGCAAGCACGTATATTTTACAACAGTGGCACTAGTGGTAGTGTACCCGGGATTTTTCTCCCATCCCTTTCATGGTAAATACGGTTGAGCAGGGTACGCACGGGGAGTTGTGTTGTGTTACTCGTACCTACGACTCATGTTATAACGAAAGAAAAAATCATGCTAGTTAGTTGTTTGGTTGCGGCGATATTTAACAAACACTTGGTTTCGCTTTCGTTTCGTCGTGGCATGAACTTAAAGAACCACGACACAAAATAAGATCGGGGTGGCAATAGTGGCAATGAAAAACTGGGCAAACGTGTGTGTGAGCAGCAGCAATCCACCTACCTCGCTTTGTGTTATTGTGTTTATTCTGTACACCTTCCTCATCAGCTTTACTAGAATCCTTGCATCCCGCCCCTATCCATCTAGTTCTTTCCAGTGGAAAGGTCCGTTCATAAACGTCTAAAAACAAATTTTTTCATTTTGGTACCAGCTCGGCAAGAAAAAGTGTTTTCTTCTGAAAATTGATATTTTGTAAATACTCGTAACAATGTTATGTGTGTAATATATATATCCATTAACAGTCTAGAGAAAATTATATATGTAGTGTATGCATAATAATGATAATAGTGGATAGTTATTTTTGAGCTATGCATGCATGGGCCAAGATGAATGAGTACCAACTAGCAGCGCAGCGACGGAGGATTGTTGTCTTTTATCAATCGCTTTGCACGCTGTAGTTTGCAATCAGTAAGAAAGATACGAAATTGTCCATTATGCATGGTTTTCGACGAGAAGGAACCCTTGTTCGTTCCCTTGCTTGTTGCACAGTATTTTTGAAAGTATATATTTTATCTATATTTATATGCTTACCGAATGCCGAGGAGGAATGAATGAATTGGGTTCTACTAACATATTGGGAAAATCCTGCTGTAAGCAATATCAAATACGTAGCTAAGAAGGATATCTATATATAAGAAAGAATCGAAGACCTGAATTATTTCTCACTTTTACTTTTAACCCGTTACTTCTGTTACAATCTATGCACTACTAATGCATAGCTCCACTCCAGCTATCACAATTCACAACATAACTGTTTACTCCTTCAGGTGCTAGACTCGGAGGACAAATACAATAAGCAGCAATGGCATCTACCTCAACACAATCGATGTACTGATAATTGTGTGCATTTGCTTCTCGATAACGTTAACGTGATTAAATCGCAGGCCTTCTAGTTTATGTATAAAGATAGAAGAACCCCCCAACGATAAAGGTTATATCCATTGTTACTGTAAGTTGTAAGTCCACTAATAAAACTCCCATCTCAATCGGAGTTACCGTTTTGGAGTTATGTGCATTACAATTTTCAAGATTTGACGCCCCCTGGGGCCAATTGCAAAATGTCGTCATAACAATCTAATATAGATCTGCACACCAACTTTCAACCATATGTCATAATTTGAAATTTGGGGTGGCTCCTTACTACTTCCGTGGGTGTGTGAACAGATCTTTCACGGACAGACAATGCTATATGACCAAATTAAATACTGGCTGAAAATGCTTTCAGCTACTTAATACCACCTACTACGTACCTACCTAAAAACAAAACACAACATTGT
>JAHZNB010005430.1:0-44740 GCA_027744295.1 Callyntrura guangdongensis
TGCTGCTGCTGAAGATGATGATGATGGAGTAGCAATGAAGAATCAGATTTATGATGTTAAATGAAATAGACATGCATATGTAATAAGTCTGCATGAGTCCAAAAATAAAAAAAGAAAGACAAGCTCTTGTCGTGGGACATGAGGAGCGAAGCATGATGCATCATCATCATTTTCTTTCTTTCTCTCTCCCTCTCGCTTTATATGCCTGTGTTTGTAAGGTAAAGAGTGAAAAAGAGAATATTACATTGAATCGACAAGATGATATTTACAAAAGACATTGAGGCTCCTTTTCAGCTTGCTCGTCATGGCATAAAAATATCTTGCCTGAATAAAAAACAACATGCACAAATGTATGTACTTGATACAGGAACAACAAAAACGGAACATGATCGAGTGAATGTGTGATGCACGATTATTATTATTGTGAAGATGGTTATGTTGATGATAACGATGATGATGATGATAAGTAGAAAAGAGACTTAAGAAGAAGAGTAGTGAATGAGGAGGAAAAATTTCTGATGCATTCAGGCTTACTTGTTTCCTTGCTGGCTGCAAGGAGGGGTTTTGGAAAGGGAAAAGAGAAGGCGCATTAGAGAAGATTGAAAAATTATTACGCAAGAAAGAAAGGGGGAACAAGAGGAAAAAAGAGTGTTCTGGTGTCGCTGCATCTTATTTAGGTAGAGCTTGTGTGTGTGTTGTTGTTGTTGGTTTTCTTGGCATACGTGTTTGTGTAGAGGAGTACGTACCTGACTTTTTCAAGAGATACTCAGTAACAGCAATATTGACGAGCGAGTAACAAGACAACACAATAAAGTGGTGTGTGTGTATGCCGTGTGGGCACTCTAAACTTCTCGAGAGGCAACAATAATAACAAAAAGCGTGAATATGAATATCATCATCATTATTATCGTTGTCATTTTAAAAAAGGAGAAAAAAAACGAGATGGTATAATGTACAGATAATATTTCGCTTGGATGGCGAGGCCTCTTGATGTTGTTTTAGATTTTTGCATGGATTTATGAGGTAAGGTGCGAGTACAGAAGGGCTAATTGGGTTTGTCTTTCAGGTCTGTCGAAGCATCCGGCTGAAAGGATTTCTTCTTCAGAAATCTACGTAATTAATTTTGGGAATGGGTTTCTGTATCTGGATGTGTATCTGACATTAGGTTTTGTTTAGGTTCTCTCGTTACGAAACTCGTTAACTTTTTCAAAAATTATTTGAATTTAAATTAAAGTGTGGTTGCACACCGGTGCTACTTGTTTTCTTTAACAAGGATGTAGTTAGTGAATTCTCAGCAACAGATGCCGAAATTAACAAGGGCGTGCGAAATAAATTGATGTAGGAATTGTATAAGTATAAATTAAAACTCAAATTTTGTTGCCAGAAAGTGAGTAGAAAATAAAAGTTTGCTTTGTTTTTGCATTTACAATTCTAGAAATAAACCTTGTGCCTCTAGCATCTATTTGAGTATACATAGGTGCGATGCTGTTTATTTTTTTTAATTTCATGCCAAATTTGCAAAAAAACAACTGCTGACGTTTATTGGTTTTCTCACTTTTTAATGGATTCTGAACTCACAATATTAGTTCTTTCACATGGTTGACGCTGTGCCTTGACCAAATTTCATTTTGATGATTGTATTCTCTTGTCGTGCATCCCAAAAACAGCATTATCTTTCGTTCAAACTTAATTCAACTTAAATTCAACTCGATGTTGCTAAATTTTATGGTGATATAACTTTTTCTTCTTATACCCGTTATCTTCGATATTATACAGACAAAGCGATTATGAGAGTTCCATGATCTCTGCATATCTTTAGCTTCGGTCAACAGCTTGGAAAATTTTAAAACCGAGCTTCAAGGTAAACCCCGAGGATAAAACTTTAAACTTGTTCAAATAAGCTTACATTTTTTTGGAATGGGATTTTTCGGTAGTACCAGTATCCAGTTATATTTACTTTTTGTAATTAGTTATAACGCCCAAAATCTTGCTTGTATTATCCTTCCACCGGTTCTATTTATTTTTCTAGATCATCTCCAATCACTTTTAAATCCATAAATAATCACCCAGAGAGGTAGGGGTTTGGTAGTTCAAATATATAATCAAAGACGCCTAAAGTTTATCACCATTAGTTCCCCAGTAAAATTAACAGTAAATAGTAAATTGAAAAAGGGAGTGCGCCAAAACGATTCCCTAAGGCTTTTTTTGCTAAGCAGAGATCATATATCCTCGCATACATACTCAAGCTCTACACCACATTCTTGTTTTTTTTTAAAAAAAAAAGATTCTTCTTATTTTGCTATATATTATATAACCATACGAATCGCTTCTACTACTCATCATCCACCCCAGTACTTACTTAAATGTCCTGTCTGCGCCGTAAGTGGAGATTGTTGTCGTGCTCACCTCGACGGTACATGGATTACTACATCACTTTTCATTGTTACACATACTGTATGGAATATTATTAAGTGACGAAGTCATACGAAGTTTGACACTTTACGATGTCTGTCTGTCCGTCTGTCCGTGCGATAACTCAAAAACGGTTTAGAATTTTGAGATTCTGCTTTCGCCAATCGGCTACCCCTGGGAATGATTTTGAAGTTTCCAGGTGAAGCCATTATGGCGCCCACAAGGTCTTCAAAAAGATGACTCTGTGGTAACTCGGAAACGGTTAGGAATTTTGAAGTTCTGTTTTCACTAATAGATACCTCATGTACTGAGCACTGTCTCAAGTCATTTTGAAGCTTCAAGGTGACTCCATGGGTGCCCACAGGTCTTCAAAAAGGTCCCTCAGTGGTAACTCAGTAACGGTTAGGAATTTTGATATTCTATTTTCACGAATAGGTTCCTTATTCTTAAGGCTCCCCTGGAGAGAGGGAGAAGGAGGTTTGGATATTTTTTAAACGCAAATCAAGTGTTTACTTGTCACTTTGCTACATTTATTTTGTAGGTTTATTACATTGTATATCCATCTTCGTGGTCATCTTCGTGGTCATCTTCCTCTTCACTTAACATTATAACCCTCCTCAGAGGGAGAAACGTTTTTTAGTTGCGATACAGGAAAATACTTTTGGTGTAATAGGTATGCAATGTACAGGTAATATAAAACCTGACAAGGATCATTGCCGGACATCACTTGGTTGTTGGACATTCCTAGTTGTTGTTATTGCGGCTGCTGCTGCTGATGAAAATGATGATGATGATAACAGTGTGCATGCATTACTTCCAACAGTGCAATAAACGCCTGGAGGGATATACACACTCAAATACCCATACACACATTTTTGTTTGGGTTCCCAACAGCAGCAGCTCTGCAGATGAAGAAGAAAAAACGGAGACCGACAAGGCACACCAGAGAGATAGAAATAATGATGATGATCAAGGAGGAAGATGAGTATGATGTGAGAGGATAGAGTTTAAGGCAGAGACCACCTTACTGTTTTTCCACGTTTTTGTACAAGAGAAAAAGTAGAGAGAGTTGCTGTCATCTTTATATATCCAGCAGCAGCCGAGTCAACATCACATGTTATCAGGCCATTACAAGCACATAATATTGATAATATACTTTGGACTTGGAATTATTCTTATTATTATTATTATTATTATTATTATGTTGCTAATAGTAAACTGCTGCGGAGACAGAAAAAAAGTTTTTAAAAGCCCACAAAATTACTTATCAGCTTATTTTAAAAGGAATAAATAAAAACGCAAAGTACTCACGTATACATTCAGAAAGGTAGACAGTTTGAGTTGTTTTTTTGCTACACACTGCAAAACTAGCAGGAATGATGGTGATGAAATGGATAGATAGCGTGCCTATTATGGTACAAAATGCGAATATTATCTCCGTTGATATTTGAAATCTTGTTGCACTTTTAATTTATAATGAATATTATCGCATATCAAATCGCATAATAGGCAGTCGTATATTTCGCCGTGCAACTTGCTGGTATCTTTTTTTTTTTTTCTCTCTCTCGGTGGCAGGGTCATAAACATTTTTCTCGGTTGTAGATTTTTGGTTTTCCTGTCTCTCTGGGTTGTTTTATTTGTTGTTCAGCTTCTTCTCTTCTCTTGCGATGATAAGCTTGACAGTGGGGTTATAATGAATGTGGGAAAAAATCTAAATTGTGAATTATTACAATGATGCAAGCTTTTACTATGGGATGATAGGTAGGGACAGAAGAAGAAAAAGACATAAAAATGTATGACCGACACATGTCTTTTGATTCTGTGCGGATTTTTTATGATAGAAGGGAATTCAGGAAATTCATGTTACGTCGTCGCCGTTCAACTCTCGAAAGACCTTTGCTTTATTTGACAGCATAACATAAATACAAAGTCATGAAGAAAAAAGTTTTTGTTCTACTTGTTGTCGCCCTGTGTGTATATTTTTTATTATTATTTTGCAGCTTCCAGCCATATCTTAGAAGAAAAGCGATACGCTTTGTGTTAAGTACTTTTGCTAATAATCAATGTGTGAATAAGGGTTGTACACATTGTAATTATGGTGTTCCTTAATTACAGAATTATTATGATTTTGCTGAAAACCTCTTGGCGTTCTATTTCATCCCGGAGCGTTTTTTATTATTAGTTTTTTTGTTTTAAAAACGCAAATAAATGACTACCGGTACATGATTTAAAATACACAGTAAAAAACCATATAACAATATCATTATCTACGCCATGATCCTTCCACCTGTTTTGGTATTGTTGTAAAAAGATATAAAACGTTTGGGTAGCGTATTTTTCCCTGTTGGAGTTGACCTTTCTTTGCAAAGTGGATGATGACGACGACGATGATGATCATAACTGCTTTTAGAAAACAGGATGGAAGGAAAGTGAAATAGATATAATAATAAAAAGAGAAAGAGAGAGACAGAAATGCGCCAAAGAAGAGATTTTTTTGTGAGGAGGCTACCCAGCAGAGAGTTAGTCGAGAGGGGAGAGAGAGAGCCTGTCTAGTATTGCCATTTCGGATTTCATGCTGTGCAAATGACCCTCCTGTGAATGAGCTCACTCATTGTCAGGTAATTATGTATGCATGCATGCAAAAAAATATACAGAAAAACGTACCAGCAACAGCAGCGTAAGGTAGAAGATTTTAACTAACCGGCGATACAGCTACACACTTACTGCTGCTGCTGCTTCTGATGATAAGGATGCTGTGACTGGCATTTTTTTGCGTGCCAAAAAAGATGGATATCTAGATAGGAATTCAGGTTTCACAAGAAGAAGCATGTTGTGAGTCTGTGTGTGTGATGTCATAGCAGATGTTAAGAATGCAACAATGAAAAGAGTTTATTGAAAAAAGTGACATGCTAGAGAAGAGAGAGAAGACTAGGCGAATAAGAAGAAAGACTGACAATTAGAGGCTTTTTATAAGAGCATCATCATCGTCTTTTTTGTGTCGACGATATAAACCGGAGATAAATAATAATTAAAAAAGAATTGTTTATTGTTGTTGTAGTAATGGTAACGTGGCTCCTCTCTCTTTGATCTGGTCAGAGAAAGAGGAGGAAGGGGAAGAATTGAGGTGTATAGATAAAATGTAGATGTTGATGAATTAAAAGCATACCTACACTTATATAATGAAACATTTAAATAATTACCTCTCCGTACATGCTACATGGAACAACCCGGTTCCTGCACACACACCAAATGCCACTCACCATAGTAGTATTTTTGCATGAAAACGCAAATGCGGTAATAAAACGTGACAGATAACGCAAACGTTATAGCGACTTACAGTTTCTCGTTTTTCTACAGATAATATGTATGTATATGTAAATACACATTTCATAAATATTATTCCTCCTCATCGTCATCGTACCCGGTTGCCTAACCGACTGTTCCATAAACGTTTCTCAGGGGTTTATGTAGATATATACATGTGTGTGTGTGTGGACGATGCTGATAATGCAAGTACCTGTCTATAAATGAAAGAGTAGCAAATTATTTGTGAAAACCAACAACTACCAGTACCAGCAGCATAGCCAAGAAAACTGCCGGGTACCAGCACCACCACCATCATAATCATCACAAACCACCACCATTATAGTGTGTGGTATTAGCCGAGAAAATATAAATGTATGTGCATGTACGTTTTTTATTTGCGAAAAAGGGGAAAGATAACAAAAATAGTAGTTGATTTCGTTATCATCATCGTCATCATCATCATAGGTATTTTTCAAGTAAACAATGCTAAATCAACGGCTACTTACGAAAAAACCACAAAGGCTGAAGAGAAGAAACACACACACACACACACACACACACACACACACACAAATCTCGCTATAAGCCCAGTGAAAATTGTATACGTAAAGAAAAGACGCGCAGCTGTTGTTGGTGTGTAACATTTTCTATTAGATAATAATATATAATGTACACACACACAATAATGGTGGCATTGGCGGTGGTGGATAGAAAATACCTGACTAATGTATTTTATAGCAGAAAGAGAGAGAGGTCTGTTTACTTGCTCATCAAAACGTGTGTTTCATAAAATGCTTAGGTTTACAGTAGCATATATATATACGTTCCGAAATATTCCTACCATCACCACTGCCACTTTACTTTTGTGGTATTCAGATAAAGAAAACAGGATAAAAAATAGCGCAGCAGCAACAACAACAATGCGGCAAAAACTGAAAGATTTCTATAGAGACAAAACTCTCAGCTGGATACATGCATAGGTAAGGTGAAAAAAGAAGTGAGAAATGAGGAGCTGTGTGCTCTTTACTTGTAAAGTTTCTTTTTCAGCAGGAGAGAGAAAAAAGAAATCCAAGTCAGTAATAATAATAATAATAATAATAAAAAGTAGAGAGAGAACATAAAACAGCAGCAGCACCAGTGGTCTACATGGTGATGGTAAAATGATGAAAAACGACAACAAAAAGGTAGCGTGGCAGATAATACGCAATCAACTAAAATATATCAGGTATTTGCTATTGTGTACCATATTTTTAAAATATTGCCGGGTTATCTTTTCTATTAACGAAGACATACGAGAAGACATAAGTCCAGAGGCAATGTATAAAATGCACACACTATCACGTTATGTAACGAGAAAGTAAAGAAATTGGAAGAAAAGACGAAAAAAATCTCTTTTGATAAACAAAAAAATATCTAAATATATGTATGTGTTGTAGTGTATACTACCATACATATATGGAGAGGTAAACGTATGTTTACTTATATCGAAGGTTTTTTTGTGAAAAAAGTAAGTAAACGAATGAAATGGTTGAGAAAATAAATGGGAGACCTACCAATGGGTTTTTCTTGCTAACAACGCATGAGGCATTATTATCTAGCCACTAATTCAAACTCACTTGGTCGGTGGTTCGTCATGTAGGGTCTTGCATTTTTCCCCTTTTTTTCTCTCTCGTCTCCGTCTTCTCACTTAACTCACTCAGCCAGTCAGCTTCTCTTTAACTTAACAGCTTAGCCAGTATTATCTCCATGTAAAGCAGACAAATGAAATGACTGCTCTTGGCTTCTTCAGCTTTGGGGGAGGGAGAGAGTCAGCAAGCAGCTTTTTTATCCTCAACTCTTCTTCTGCAGTTTATGTAGAGGTGTAGCTTGGTGCACGTTTTTGAACAAGAAAAAATGGTGTGCAGAGAGAAAGAGTACATGCTTGTGCACACTCACAACAGGTATACAGAGTGAGAGAGTCCAGTATAAAGTTTAGCAGCATCATGGTCAACGTCGTAATTGCTGGAAGCAACTAGCAGCATTCACGACATTAAATATACATACATGCATACATACCTGCTGTATTTTATTACTTATATGCACTGCAGCAACAAACAACAACAACAAGAGCCGGAGAGAAATAAAAATCTCGTTTAGAATGAAAAGCTGGTAAATAGCATTTAAGCAGGCAGCTAAT
Source organism: Callyntrura guangdongensis (assembly GCA_027744295.1). Lineage (NCBI taxonomy): Eukaryota > Metazoa > Arthropoda > Collembola > Entomobryomorpha > Paronellidae > Callyntrura > Callyntrura guangdongensis. Next base: position 7,895 of record JAHZNB010005430.1, read on the forward strand.
CTTTTAAACAGATAAAAAAAACCTGTGAAGACCGAGAAAAAGATGCGGATGAGTTGTAATGTTGGTAGTGATGATCATGATGATGATGGTGCAGAAGAACTCTGTTGCTCTATCATCACCATCAAAATCTTTTATTCTCCTCCTTCTCTACGTTTGTTTCTGCTTTTTTCCCTTTTTTCTTCACGGAGAGTCTTGACATGGCTGGGTTGAATTTGTTGGTTGTGTGAAAAAATAAAATTAGACTGAGAGTTTTTTTTAACGCCATGGATATTTGTATTTATGTATATACATATCTTGGTGTTCAAAAAAATGTGCGTTGCGTGTATACTAGATGGGGAATATAACAAATACCTGGTATTTTGTTTAACTTGTGTTGTATGAGTTAATGGTGTTGATATAATGAGTCGATATTCTGCATCTTCTTACATATTTAGTTTTTATTCCCCTGTTGCCCATTCTATTTTAGCTTTTCCATAGCACAAGGAAGAGAAGTGAAGAAAATCACTGAGTTTGGGAAGGTTGTCATTAGAAGTATAGGAAGAGGAGGTATCAAGGCGAAGGTGGTGATGATAGATGATTGTGAATTGTAAATGGGAAAAAATCTCACTATTGCGTCGAGGAACACAGAAGTTGATAGTGCACTCATGAGATAGCAGTGTGTGGCGTTGATAATGATGCCGAACCTTTATGAAAACGGTATTGGGAAATTACACAAGAAATATATATCTAACTGTGGTGGTTAGTTGCAGTAGCGTGGTGTAATAATGACCAAGTGGATGTTGATGATGATGAAAATGATGTTCTTCCCTACTACTGTTGTTTCTGCTGTTGATGTTGTTCTTGATGGAAATGATACAAGAAGAGATAGGTGGAAAACAAGTGTAGAAAACTAGCTCGGCGTAATCGTCGTGTTTTATGCACTTGTCTCCATAAATAAATAAATAGAACCACACACGCTTCCACATATCCACAAGCGAGAGCCAAGCCTCTTGTTATACGAATACAAAAGCACTTCATAATAGATGGAAATACTATGGCAAACACGATCCTCTCGTCATTTCCACCACGCTGGGCTTAAAGGTTATTCTCGGTGTGGAATTATGAGCACACCTAATGATGACGCAGTGGTCATCACTGTATCATCCTGATGAGTAGTACAAGTGTCAAAATCCACCGTTTTAATAACTTTTTGACAGAATGTATAACAAAATGTTATTAGTGTTGGGTTACCCTAAGTTGTCCAGCACTCCTCCTTTTCTTGTCTCTTGTTGTCATTATTATTGTCGATTTGCGTATGGCCGTCGTCACATTGACACACTGACAACCCTAATGATTCCTTCATACAGCATGTTCTCACCATCACAACAGCAGCTCAGCAAAGAACCACGTTAAAAATTAAATGTATATATCCCCGAGAAAAAAGGAAAAAGCCAGAACAATATTATTGGATACAGGCGTCAGGCGTGTACGCCAGTGATAGGTAGACAGTTTTTATTGAACTTTTTAGCAATTGAACAAAGTGGTTGAAAACCGGGAGGAATCTGGTAACATAGACAACATGAGACTATTACAACAACAGCGAGAGAAAAAAAAACACGATTTGTCTGATGTGTATGGAATATTGAATCCTGTTCACAGTGGCGATGTGCTGAAAAAGAACATTCGTCTCATTTGTTCTTAATCTGTAGTTTAGGAATGTTGCTACCTTTTTAGCTATTTCATGTAAAGTCAAGTACTATTTTTTAATTCGTTGGTGGTGTGGTGGTGATGTGTTGATGATCATGCTAGTAATGATAACATGAGGGCAAAAGTGTCTAATACGTTTACTATATCATCATCACTTTATGACACTGATCAATTTTTTTCCTCAACAAAACTGGTGGTGATGGTGGTGATAATGTTGATGCCTGCGAGCAAATATTTTTGACGATTTTTTCCTTTTCTTTGCTATGGTATTCCACTACATGTAGACACAGATGTTATGTATCGTTTATCGTTTTGTATTTTTTTGAGTTGGTGAACGACAGTGCAGAGTGACTAGTTGCTAGAGGAACCACCTCGTTTTTTTATTGGACAAAACTGCAAGTACAGAAAATGTTGGTCTTTAATAATAATAAATTTTTAGCCAAGAGAAAAATTTAATATCCTCTGTCTCTCCCGTCAAGTTTGGTAGTTCGAGAAGATTGCGTGACGTCCCAGTGGATAGGCTTGTATGTACGTCGAATTTTTTTTCAGGTCGGTTGCCCTGCTACTGTTGTTGCTGCTGATGTAATGGCAAAGTGAGTATTTTTTTAGCAGAGGAGTTTCATCGACAATGAAACTAGTACAGTCTAAGAAAGAGTCAGGTAGGCATCTTTAGTGTGATGAGTAGATTATGTAGGTAGCAGGATTTTGATCATTTTGCAAATTCAATTTGCCAAAATGAAAATGAGAGGGGTCATGTTGCTTTTTATTGTTCAGTGGCTGTGAAAAATCAAAAAATAGGATTACAAGTTTACAAGGTGAATACTATCAGCAAAACACGACAGAGCAAATAGGTAGAGGTGATGGGTGTCATTTTTTGCACTCTTTTGAACAGGGCAAAAAGTAGCCAACCAGCAAGAGAGGGAGAGACAAGGAATTGGGCAATGAAGATGATTATGGATGCTCTCTCTGCGTGTGTGTATAGTCATGTGGGTAAGCAGTAGATTGATAAGAAGAAAAAAGGACAATTGATTTTTTTTCGTGGGTGAAGGAATGAAGGCAGGCACCCAAAGTGGTAGGAGGACTAGTAGTTGTAAGAAATCAGATAAATTTATATTATTATTGCCATTCTTCTTATTATTATTACCATCAAAGCAGGATCGTCATTAAATACAAATTGCAAATACCAAGTTTCGTCTCCTTTTTTTCTTTTGTCCTGCTGAGAGATATAAAATGTAAACTGGTCTGCGGTCATTGAATACCATTTTTTCTTCTTCTCCATCTGGTGATCATGATGATGATGATGATGATGATTATGGTGATCAAATTTCAGAATGTCTGTTGTTCATAAAACGTTAGAAACGGTCATAAAATCTCATTAGCATAATATCAATTTCATGAATCGTCCTGTCTTGAACAAGAGGGGGACGAGAGGGACGACGACGCAGAAATACAGAAAAAAAGACGCTCGACCTTGAGCCAGTGTGGCAAGTTGCAAGGGATAAGAAAAGGGATGCGTACGGTATGCATTATGCATTATGCATGCAGTAGTGACTTCAATGTCAATTTCACTCTCATCAGAATATCAAGGTGGTAATCAATAATTTTCAGTTAGTTATTGTAATTAGTAAGCAGGCGCTTGATTATAGAGTGCGCACAAATAAGGAGCTGATTTGCTTGATCAGAACTACTCCTGTTGTGGTTTAGCAGGCGGCGGCAAGATAATCCAACAGAAATGTTACAGGAGAGCGTGCGTAAAAAATATGGTGACTGGAGACAAAAACAGATTAAGGCGGTACATTTATGTGTATGTGTGCAAAAAATAACAGATGTGCGTACATTATTTAGTAAGGAAATTGAATTTTTGAAAATTATTATCAATATCATTAAACAACAGCAAAGTTGAAATTCAGGTAATATGGATAGCAGGTAATCATATAATTGGTGTGCCCAGGCCCACAAGAGCATACGGCTCTTAATTTTATGAACATGGTAACCACCACAGGTCATCATCATCGTCAACTTCATCCATATGGTTATATTTTTTATGTAACAAAACCAGCAACACCACAACTTTTCTGTGTAATCAAATCCGGTGTATTTATTATGAAACGTGTACTTGTGTGCGAAACAGAACTTAATTAAAGGTTAATTATGCTTATAACTTCTAAAATTCCATGTACTCATTGTATTTCATTCCTCTCTCAGAAAAAAACCCATGACGACTGCTGCCTTTCATGTCTATCCAACAACTGTATTTCTCTCTTATCTGTAATACTTCGGCTTTGTAACATCTTTTTTCGTGGAAGAAAATTGTTGTTGGATAGACACTCCTTTGAGCTGTTTAGGGGCATCCTCTTAAATATGACGATAAAATTTATTGTTCTGGTGGTTTCCTTTTTTGAACTTTATTCAAAAATAACCAAGTTGAAATAGGCTTATCGTGTCTTCTCGGTAGCCAACAAAACCTTATTAACTTGCAGCGTCAGCCGAGCACATTGATTGAGAAACAATGAGTTTTGTAGTATGTAAATGTGTGTGTCATTTTTTTTGAAGGAGGCTGTGCAAAAATAAAGACAAACCGAAACCATAACCACACACATCCAAATAAAATAATAATAAGTAAGGTAAGTGAGTTTTTTTTCGCCGTTGAGATAAAAAACACATTGTGATTCATGTCAACCGAACCACAAAAAGTAAAAAGTCAACCAAACATTAATTTAATGCGAGAAGAATAAAAAGGAGAGCGAGAGAGATGGAGAGATAGCGACGACGAGAAGGAGAGAGGGAACAACTGGAGAAGTCATGCAAACTTTTAACTTTTCAAGCAGGTACTACAGTAGTATACGTACTCTCTCCAACAATCTACATATTACATGGCTACTTGTCAAAACCAAAGCAAATTATTATTATTATTACGTGTGCACCAAAACACAAACGGAAAAAACTAAAGCAAGTGTTGTTGCTGTTGTTGTAAAAAAGGTAGTAAAATACCGTGTCGGTAGTCGGCATTGTAATATATTTAAATAGATACATAATAATATATATAAGCAGTGTGTGGATCCTTTTAAAAAGAAAAAGGTAGATCGTTAGAAGGATCCTCCTCATCAGCATCTCCACAACACACAAACAATTGGGAAAAAAGAAAAAAGGGGCTGCTACGCTGATTGTTGTGAGAAAATATATTTTTTAAATAAAAAAAAGTTTCTGGTTAGAAAAAAAAGTTGAGTGTTTTTTTATTTGGATGATGATGGTGTGGTTATGATACTTTACCCTCATTAACGAAGACAACATCAAAAGCTCTTTTGTTATCGTTCTTTTTTATCCTCCTCATTTCATGGCAACTTTTTCATCTCCTTTTCATACCAAAATATACACTCACTCACACACACATACACAATATTACACTCAAAATGTGTATCTACTGAAAACGGAGAAAATATGCCGAGGAAAAAGCGTTCGCCGCTTCTATCCATTTATCATTTGTATATTCTTTTTATTGTGGACATGTGTAGATTTTCTTTCAAATTTCTCTACTTTGCTCAATCCTCCATCATGCTTTCTTATTGTGTACTTTACCTGAAAATTTCTAATGTAAAAAGGATGATACTGATACAGTCCTGTGGACGATGACGATAACGACGATGCCGCTCTGCTGCTAACAAGAGCTTGTTCATACTTTTTCGAATTATATGATAGTAAAACCTGCTTCTCTGTTGGCATTGACATTGCCTCTTCTCTACCACCATCACCGCTGCTGCCACAACAAAAAGTTATTGCTACGCCAAAGTAACAGCAACAGCAGCAGAAAAACGAATTTTGCTTTGCCTCTCTTCTTCTTCTATCTCTTACCTACCTACCTACCCACCGCATTGTTTATGAACTTGAAGTCACCATTCGCAGTTGGAAGTCTCATTCGGATGAGGGATGGACGGAAAAAATGTCTTTCAATTTTTCTTTGTTCGAACCGCCTGGTTAGATAAGTTGAGCTGAAAGTTTGTAATCGAAATGAGTATCTGCAGAGTTGTATGCACGCTTTGGTATTATCATTTTGACTGACTGTGATGGCGGCGTCGGTGGTTGTGGTGGTGGTGTTGTGTCATTATTATTATTATTAGTAGTGTGTAGTGTAGTATGATCAAGGAGGATCATTACTATTATGATGATGGTATAATATGATTTCGTGTTGATCCTTGTGGGAGACAGATATTTGGTATGAGGAGTTGCCATTAGCAGCGTATAAAACAGTAAGTAACCAACACCACCAACACCGCGTACGCACAAAGAACCGCCATTGTTATCATTGCCGTGTGGTCAATGATAATACGACGAGCAATACTGACAAAACAACGAAGCATTAATATTTAAAAGGAGGATCATGTTGATAATGATGTAGTGCGGAGAAGCGTGCATTTTTCTGATTTTAACGGCATTCATTCCAATAGTGATAGAAGGACTGCATAATATTTAGGTAATCCTTTAATACCCTCAGAGAAAGAAACAGATAGGTCAAAACACTGTAGTCATCCTCTTGATCACGATGATGACGATGAGGATGTTGGTGATAAGGAATAATACCCCTGCTCACCTCAAGTTACAAGGGAAATCTGTGAGATGTGAACTGAAACCCAGGTTTGTATTGGTTCACAAGTGTCAATGGAGAGAGAATTTATGTATAAAATTATTTTGTCGGAATTGAATCATTTTGAAGAAAAAAAATCTAGTGTTTTTATGAAGAATTTGGAATAAGTTGAGAAAAATTCATTTAAAGATATTCTAGCTGCTGCTGTTGTTAAGAAGCTTAAAACGCCAAAATTGTCAAATATTATTTTTCCAGCAATTGTGACAGTGTATGTCTTTGTATCCAAATCAACATTCCCCCCCCCCTCCGGCAACAACTTCAAGTTTAACTCACATTCGACACATTTCCCGTGTAGGTAACTATTTTCGATGGAATGACGGCGAATACGAGGACCGTGATGATGATTAAACTGAGCAAGCGTACTTGTATGCGAGCGTGTGAGAGTGTGACAGAGGAAAGATATTTGAAATTTGAACAAAGTGTATGTAGGGGGTACAGGAAAAGGTACAGTAGGAATATATGCTCTTAAACGTTGCCTCTTTTTAAAAATTCTCCCCCTTTTCACATCACGACGCTAGGATTACTTAGGTATGTGCGTAAGTTTAATTTTGTATCGCCAATGCCATTATCCTCTTGCTCTCCATTCCATTACGTGAAAGTCCAAAGTACCATTACTACTACAGCTACGCATTGCAGCTACATAGGTGCACACAAACACACAAAAGTACCACAAATACCTCTCTCTACCTTTGACAGCGTTTTTCAAGGGAACCTTTTAAAATGTTACACGTTTTCTTCTTTTAAAAAAACCCTGTTGTTTGCTGTTGTGCCCCAACCTATTATTATTTCAAGATAGGTAGGTAGGTTATGGGTATTTACTGTGTGGACCTGCCTGCCTACATTCACATCATCCTACTCCTCATCATCATCATCATCATCATCATGAATATCGTTTGGTAAATTCAATTTCCCGTTCTTCTTTCGTTTCTTTCCATCACCTCTGCTGCACCAGCAGCAGTAACACAGGGGAAAAATACTCTTTGAAATGGGTTCAGCCCACATTGTTAAGTTGGCGTAGGGACCAGAAGGATCCTCTCTGTTGCTCCTGGTCTCTCTTCTGGCCTTTTACAATTGTTAGTTAGTGTTTTTGTTATTATTATAATCATCTCTCCGCTTCTGACTGAAAAAAGTAGTGCAGTGCAACTCACACACACAAACTAAACTAATCTGTTTCGGATGCAGTGATGATGGACTAAAATTGTTCCAGAGGGACACCAGATACTTTCTGGCCATTTGTGGGCCCTCTGGTATGTGTGTGCGTGTATGTGTTTGTATTTTTTGTACAGGGTTGATACATAATATAATGTAATGTACACTCTCTTGTACTGATTGTGAGTTAAAACGTTCGTTCTTGAGGGGTTGCTACGCGTTTCTGTTTGTTAGAGAAGCGTACCATTGTATTATGACTATTTGGTGCCCCAGAGCATATTATGCTGCTATAGCAGCGTAGTAGAAGTGGTAGTAGTTAAGTCGAGGAGAGCAGGAGGCATAACAGAGGAGAGCAGGCACGAAATGGGAAATAATTGAGTGGAGAGCACGGTCCAAGTCAGTCGTCGTCAGTCCGAGTGATCCGCTCTCTCACTCACGCTATATAATATTTGTGTGGCGATGGTGCCCATTTTCGCTCCCTGTATACAAACAAAAGCTAAAAGTAAGATGGTCGTTCGTCTTCTTTGAAGTTGGTTTTTAGTCTGATTGATGGTTTGCTGAAAATGTAATCGAACAGCAGTCAATTATTAAGATTAATTGTGATACGGCTTCCTATTTGCTCCTCTGCATCAGGACTCAGGAGTCACTTTTGTGGCATATGGTATTCGACAAGGGATCTAATATATTATAGCAGCTAAGGTTGTTCTAGGTTAGGGCTAGTTTAGCGAGTGAAAAGTGTGAGCGTACAGAAGTGTGTATGCAGTGCATTGTGCGGTGTTGGTATGGTACTACCCTAATGGTAGTTGGTACAGCAATTTGAGTGTTTGAGGTGGATTAGACCTTGTTGTGTGACAAAGAAACTAGCACAAAAACGAGCTATTTGTCCTGGTGTCTTGTTGGGAAATGCTTAACGTCACGTGAGAGGATTCCATGGCGATTTGGTGATAAATGCTTTTTGGCAAAAAGTGTCGTTTTCTTGTGTCGTTACGTTACTTCAGTAATTAGAAAACCGTATAATTAGTTTTCATTTTGAAGTAATTTGACGGAATTTGGGAAATTTTCGGGGGGTGTGAATTGTTGTAAAGTATTGAACTAATTTGTTTGTGGTCTTCCCCTTGAAAATTTATTACTACTAGAACGAAGTAACGTATTTTTGGATAGTGGGTCTCGTGCTTTGTTGTCCTGTATCACGCTTGGCAAACTGTGAGCTGTTGTGTATTGTCTTTGTTCCGAGAAAAAAACCGGTACTTCTTGAAGAAACCCAGTAATGGAACCCTTTGGACATGATATGTATATACAATTTGCCTGGCACATCGCTGATTATTTAAGTATTCGCCGTGCAGTGATCTGTTTGTACAGTGATTAAAAGCCCAGTGTCATCCTTTGTGTTTATCAGTGTCAGAAAGTGAAAGGAATGAAAAATATACATGAGGCAAAATAAGTTACAATCAGCACAGGTGACGCTGCGTCACCTAATAAATACTGTTTATTATTATACGCTGCTACACTGTCACTGTTGTGTTGGCAAGCGCCAAGACGGATTACGAATACAGATTTGCACGCCGCGTAAAAAAGTACTTAAGTTGACAGATGATAAATTCCAGTTTAAAAAAACGAGTGAAGTGACGGCACAGCGTCTTCACTTAGAGAAAACGAGTATTATCAGTGCGATGGTTAGAAAATTATTATTATAATTACTTGGATATCAAGTATAAATACACTTTTTGCATAATAAATCATTTTCTCAAGTAATTATAATGAAATCTTTAAAATTAATACAACCGGGCGCGCTGCTACTAGCCTGTACTCCTATACTAGCCCACAGTGACAGTTATAATACGATGAGAGCTGTTTCGAAACAGGCCTGCTGTATCCCTGCTGCCACTTATTATTACTTATGCATAATTATGTGTAAGAATACAGAGCGTAATATTTTCTACACAATCATTTATAACTCGACGCGTTCTGTGTGTGAGAGAGACTGTTTCCTTGCTACAGCCAACCAATTCATCAAAAAGTAAAAATCCTTTTTCTTCCGTTGCTGGGTTGTTGTACAGTTGTGCCTTATAGCTGGTATGCATACTAATATGCAGATGCAAAGCGGCGCTGTAATGAATGAACCGCATAAAAAATAAAATAGATCACCTCTTCCTTTTCCTTTTTTCTTCTCCGCGTCAGCCTTGTTCCAAGTTCCAATTATTTATTACAGCCGGATTGTATGAGAGCGGTGGAGTTGTAATTTTTATGCATTTTATACCATACATCCCCCACCTTACCACCGGAGCAACTCATGGAAGGGCTGAGCTCTCCGTGTTTGTGTGTATCTCGGTGATATTTTTACATACTAAAAAGTATATATTACGGCTTTCAAAAACCGACCATATTTTCGTGCTGCTGGTGTGGCTGATGATGATGATGATGGTGTTTAGTTTATTGGAACGGCAGCTATAACTGCAAAGTAAAAAAAGATCAAAAGAATAAAAATATATGATAAAAGAAACTTATAAAGTTTCATTATTCTTGTAGTAAATCCTGTAATAGTAGTATTACTGGAGCGGGGCATAAAATATAACGAGAGAAAAACCATTTTACATTCTCACAGAGAGAGAGATAGAGAGCAGGCAGACCCCTTTCAAGTCCGACATCCCTGTGCATGCATGACCATTGGATTTTGCAGGCACACAAAACAAAGGAGTAAAGAGGGAGAGGTATTAAGTAAGTAGGGTTTAATGAGACTCGAAAAATGTTCCTTTTTAATGATATGCATTGCGCGCACACACACATATACAGACACAGACAACTAATTACGGCCAAAGTGCGTGTTGCCACTCACAGTCACAGCCAGGCATGCTATTATATTTAAAAATACGTAAAGTATTCTTTTGCTCCAACAACCTAAAAGATCATACGTTTGGTTTATGTAGAGGAATAATAAACGAAGATGAAAGAATAATTTTTGAAAGAAAAAAAAACAATGAGTAATTACAAAGCAAATGATATCCTCCTGTTTAAAAAATGTTTATCATTATCATTATGCTAAATGCAGACACACAATACAATTGTAAGTAGACTAGTGCCCAGGGAGAAGAAAAAATGTAAAGGGGAAGCGTTTACGACAAAGAGAGAGAGTCTTGAATGTAGTGTGGAAGGGTTCCCTCTCGGTATAATCACAAACAATAACAAAGTGCATAACAATCTTCCCCAACGAAATATTACACTAATTTTCAATTTTCTAAACGAATGTTCCAGCAACAGAATGTTCAAGAATTTTGAATATTTATGATGATGTGGTAATTGGTCGAAAAATGCTGTGAAGTTCGTAGGAGGAACTATATAAAGAATATATTATGTTGACCGAGTTTGCCGCAATGTACTATACCTGGAAACTCGGTCTGGCACACATTGGAAAATGCCTTGTTGTTTGTCTGTATTTTTTATCTGGAGAAGAAGCGGAGTGCATAATAGAAGGAGAAACTGATAATGAAGTATCCCGACTGAGCTGAACAACTCACAAGTGTTTGTGAAAGCAGGTAGAAAGTTGGAAAGATAGTCGCAATTGCGATAATGAGTGCAGCTTTGTTGCTGGAGAGTAGTAGATAAAATACCGCACACCACCATCACCACCGCCTACGCATTTCAACCCAGCTGGGCAATTTTGTATGCAAAAATATTTTTACACCAGCAGCAGTTGCACTCAAAGAGCACAACACTTCAACTATTTAACTATTCATTGCTGCTACTTCTGCTGCTGGTGTTGATGATGAATGATGCTGTAGTAAAGGTTTGTATTTTACAAGGAAAACTACTTCATGTTCTGTTCTCATTGTGTCTGTTTTGTTAAATGCAATGCAGTGGGTACGATATGCCTTGTCAGCAGCAACACAAATAATAATAACCCTTTTACACTCTTACTACTTTTATGAAAGGGAAAATAAACTTTTCAAAAACTTTTCTCTTTCTCTCTCTCTGCGTTTGCGAGAGTGAGCAGTTAGTTGCTGTTAGTTTCGCTCCAGATAAAAATGCACAGATGATGTTTAAAAACATGCATGACATTTATAAATAATAATAGTAAGAATGTGTTGTAAATGTAAATGTCGTCAACTACAAAAACATTAGTGCACATTACGAATGAATGAGTACTTTACATGATTATGCATTGTATGTAAAATTGCAAAAAAATCGTGTATACCTACTTATTAATATGCACTGCACTATCATTCAGACGGGTATTTAATAAGCTGCTAATATTACTAATGGAGCAATATGGTAATGCGGTGCCTTTCTACTTAAATCATTAGCGTAATGGAACCGTTTGAAAAGGAAAGTGCCAACGTAACCGGGATCGACAGAGTTGTTTGTTTTTTAAATACAATAAATAGGTACTAGATGGTACACATACGCTCATTTGCATGTTTTTTGTTTATTATTACAAATATTTAGTAGCACCTCTGGTGCATACTTGTGTAAGTTTTCACGTTCCACTCTCTATCCTCTCGTTTGTCTGGCGGAGCAATATTGAAAAATGTCCGGTGTTGGACTGAAAATTAGTATTTGCATTCTGGTAGGAGTGGAGTGCTTGAAGGGAGTTTAATAATAATGTATGCCAGTGAACAACTCAACGCCATGTGTTGGTACCCCTATTCTGCCCATATTGTTGCCCGTGTAATATTAATGGTGCCAGTGTGTAGGGACCTAAAAGGGGTACAAAAAATAGGAAGAACCCTCTACTCTCTCCCTCTTTTGCAACGGTGTCTGTCCAATTTATCTCCAGTAATGCTACTGCTGCTAAACTATGGGATTCCAGATGTGGCAGTTTCACAATAAAAAATAAAAGTAGTTGTAGACGATGATAGGATAAAGCTATTAATGTAACACTAAATTCGTCAGACTGAAAGGAATGAATGGAAGGAACTGACAAAAATACAAAATGTTGACGGCCACCTCATCTGTATTTACGGTGAATGGCAAGTGGAGATGGAAGGGGTTGATGGAATTTTTTTTATGTTGCCGACAACAACGATACAATTTTCGATGGATAAAACAGATACTCTTTTACAACAGTAATAGCAAAATGGTACATTCTTGTACGCATTTGAAGACACATACACAAACAGAAAGGGAAATATTGATGGGAAATTTTTATGAGACTGAAATGATGGCAATGATGGGTATAAAGTTTCAATTGTAAAGTGCCCCTAAAATCTCAGATACTACTTTTTGAGATTTTGGATCATACGCTACACCGCATTGTTACAACATTTTTTTGGCTAATGGATCTTTCACCTTTTTCACTACAGTCACTCATACGGAACAATTGAACTCATTGCACACTCTACTGAATTCTGATGATGAGGAAAATTTAGAATTTACTTTTGAAAAGAAAATATCTAAGACCACTTCCCATTTTTCATTGATGGTCGTTGTCGACCCATTTTAATGGTGAATACGACGAGAAGGTTTAATTTTTGTACAGGAGCTATTTAAAAAAAATTGTTCAGCAAGCTTTATAATTTTAATGGGTGCACTGTATTCCCATTAAAAATTAAAGATACCATTTTATGCTGCTACGATTCTGCGGGGAATTCTCATCTCCATTTTTGGAAGAATGAAAGCAGTCAAATACCTTCTGGATGCTTATACCGCTTGGGTGGTGTCTTTCTTTCGATTAGTACCAGACACACACCCGAACGGGCTTAGGTCACATGCTGTCCATGAAATCGCGAAAATATGTGTATGTGTGTAGACATTTTTATATTCATATATTGTTTTCCGTAAAACTATAAGGTTTCGTATTTCACATGTACGAATTTAAACGGAACTAAAAAATCTGAGAGACGGACGACCTGCTTTTTTTTCTAGTACCACTTCCCATTCATTAATTATCCCTGTCCATCCACATCCGTTTTCTTGGAATCGTTACGGAACCTAGGCGAAATAGGAAAAACGACTTGTGACTTGGGTAGCACAAGATAACGTTCCATTTTAACCATTTCACGAAACACGTACACCAGTAGTGTGTGTGGACCATGTATGTGGAAGGCTTTATTNTGTGTGTGGACCATGTATGTGGAAGGCTTTATTGTAAAACGGGACCCGCCGCATTTATTATTATTTGCTCAAGGGAGCAAGCAATTTGGTTGGATTCCGGCTTAAAAACGAAAAAAACACATTTTTTCCCTTTAGAAAAGTGTTTAACGGGTTTTTTCTTCTTTTCTTCTCCATTTTCTACTCATAAATAAATACATTATGTTTCCCTATTATTACGTTATCATTATTCCCAAAGTGTTTTGTGTATTGTTGTGCTCTATTTACTTTTCAGAGCAGAACAAGAATAAAAAACGCGTGGCAGTGTAGCTTTTCTCCGTTCCGGCAAAACTGAGACACAGTTACCCTAACAACAGACAAGTGAAATATATATATAGAGAGAGAGAGAGTGAAAGACGTGGAATATGGGATATATGCATTTTACACAAAATATATTTTGTCATGTGAACGGTTTTTGTGGCACTCTGTAAAGAATTGGAACTTATCCATAAAACAGATACGATGGGTTGTGCAATACGACATTGTTCTGATTGCCTCCTACTCTTTCCATCTTGATGGTGCACTTGTTGTTGTTGTTGTTGCTGCTGCTGCTGCTGTTATCGCAGATATAAAAGAACATTTTAAAATGTCGCAATTCCAGGAGACGTGCACACGACGCAACAAACAAAAAATAAAACTGTCAGGTCGTTAAAACGTTGAGCGAACACCCTGTTGTTTCGTTTATGTACATCTTGTTGGGTGTACCTCTCTCCCTCTCTTCCTACACTATATTATTCAAGATACAACAACACACGACTATCGTTTCCTGTGATCAAACAGAGTCCTGTAGTTAGATGGTTTGGTAGGCTGGTTCTAATTAAAACTGGACAAAGCTCTGTGTCACTGTGTTACTGTTAATGTCACTGTTATTAGAAGCCGCGAAGTTATAAAAAAATCAAAATTCGTTCTCATGTTTTTTCTCTCGAAACATGTTCCCATATATTGTCTCCCATTTGGTCTGTTTTAAAACAAGCCGACCTTTTTTTCCAAAAGAAGAAGGGAATTGGTATCAGTCTAGTGATCATCCTCTACACCGGAAACAGGGCTGCTGTTGAAATGAAGAGTTCATGAAGCCATGTGATACAAAAATAAATCGAGCTTTGTGCCTCTGCCGTTGCCACCGTTGATGCTGTAAAAGGAAGCAGAACGAGTATAAAATGAGTCTTAACACAAAAAAGGTCATATGTTTTCACTGTCAGTATTTTGTGGTTATAGTCGTGCCGTAGTGATTCCTACGGAGGGATATACAAATTTTATTTTTCTCTCCTCTCTGCGTCACACTTGAGTAGGGATTCATTCGTCAAGAAATAAATCAGTTAAAAAAATGAGGCATGATTGTAAGCGAAGCAATAACATTTACATAATTTAAAACGCTTTTCTGATTTCTCCTGCGCTGGGGGTACAAAAACCAGCACGCATTCTTTCGCAGACTAGAGACAATGAAGGTTTTCCCTGTAATTCACATGGAGGCTGGTCTTTCCCTCCAGATCCTGCTACAGCAACTACTCTTGTACTGTATCCAGTGGAATGAAAAGACGTGTATTTTGTTAAATGCAAAATCGTTTGCAGTTGAAAGAACAAAGCATTATTATTTTCTCAAAAATCCTCTAATACTAATTGGTTGTACTTGTAGTGGTGCGTGAAATAATTTTAATTAGAATTTTAATCAAACACTTTTTTCTCTTCTCCCTTCACCCACTTCCCACTACGACGAGTACTACGGCTGTGTGTGGTGGTGATGTTGCACTCTGTGCAGCTTTCCCTTTTTATTTTTGTCTGGAGAAGAGAAAAGCGCTTCGAAAAGGAAGATTAATGAGCGGAAGGGAAGCATTTTAGCGTCTTTTAAAAAAAGGCTTTCATGTGAAAATAAAAATGAGCTCGCCCAGAAATGCTCACAGTGGCACCGTTTTTTACATCAGGAATGAGTTCAGTCAAAGAAAAAAATTCAAAAAGGAGAAAAGCGTTTTTTTGCTAAAATTGTACCATGCACTTTCCTCGTCACTCCAGATAGTATTTAAATATTAGGTTATTACACATACCGATTTGCATAGCAAGCAGCTTAAAATGCTTTGTTGGCCGAGGGAGGGAGAAAAAAGGAGAAAAGTCCTTGAAAGTAGGTTCACACAAGCTCACTTTAAACGAAATACTTTTTTGATGGTGGCCGACCGTCCCAATAGTAGAGGTAGCAGCAGTGGTGGCATGAATAATAAATAATATTAATATATATTTATGATGATTTTTGCCCTGACAGACAGCTGGACAGACATGTGCACTTTTCTGTGAAGGAGAAATGGCGCACGTTGGTTGACATGCTACGTCCATAAGAAATTGCACTGACTTGCAGCAGAGCAGAGGAGTGTTGTGCTCTTTCTGTGACTGGTTGTGTAGCTATTTATTTTGTATGCAAGTGCAAAAATCCTAAATGCGACAAGCCTATTTATCTCTTTCCCTCTCTCGAGCTCAACTTTTCCCTGTCCCTCAACTTGTTCAGTAAAAACTGGTGAGAGTGGCTTGATGGGGAGAGAGAGTGTGTCTTTCATTGGAGGAGTCTTTCTCCTTGACGTGAGATTTATTTGACGTGTCACAGCTGTGGAAATATGAGTTGTCTGATTAAAAAGTTTTTTGTGTATCTGGAGTTGCTTAAAAGCGGTATTTATTTTGCAGCAAATGCTGCTCCTGTTGGGGATAATAAGGAAAAGTTGACGTAGTTGTCGTTACTACTATCGTCATCATCGTTATTAGTATTTTACTGGTATGATGGTGGTGGTGGCAGTGGTGGCAGGGTGGCGGCAAGTGCGTGCTTTTCTGTGTGATTGCAATAATAATGATGAAGTTTGACGTGATGAATAATGAACTGTCATTGATGATTTGTGTGTATGTGTATGTAAGTGTATGTACGCGTTGGATGATGATGATGATGTTTTTCATTCATTTCGTGTGTACAGATTTGATCAACTGAACTGAGGGAACAGACTGCTCGTCGTTCCGTCATTGATGACAACAATGAGAGCAGCTGACGGGATTTCCCATTTGACGACACGAGCTTCGTTTGGCTTGAACGTCCTCTTTGGATTGTTAATTGGACTGGGAAATTATGGGTCCGGATCATTAGGCCCGATGGGCTCCTTGGGTCTGGGCCCAAGTGGATCTTTGCAACAGCAAACACAGCAGCAGCAACTGCAGACGCAGCAGCAGGATGACTTTGGTTTGACAGGAACGTCGACCCTCGCTCGCTTCTCCACAATCAATGAAACCTTTGTACTGAAGCATTTGGCAGTGGACCCCATTGGGGGTCGCGTGTACGTCGGGGCTGTCAACAGACTGTATGAACTAGACTCGAATCTCCGTCTGATCGCGACCGTCCCCACAGGTCCAAAATTTACGAGCCTGGGGTAAGTTTCACACAAATACTTTCTTTCTTTCTCACTCTCTCGATATTCATACATCTCGCACAGCTAATGAATTTTCTTCCTTCATCATCATCCTTTCACTTGTTCGCACAACACCAACTCTCATCATCATGATTACAACGAGGTTTCCCCAAAGAAACTCACTTTATTCTTCAAACTTTTTTCCCTCAACAATTTCCCTCACTCTCGTTAATGGAAATTATATCAGAACAAACACGTTTCATTTTATCCTCAAGATTCCCTTCTCTCTTTCCCAGGAGCTCCTACTACAAACCCTCTCTACTTACAAACTTAGCCAAGTTTTTTATTTGAAAATGTGATTAAACTTTTTTTCGTTTTTGGTTGAAAGTTAAAACAGTTGGAAAATCATAATATCATTTAATAGCAAGCCTTTGCTTACTCATCTACACACTATATACGGAGAAAGTGGAAACATCCTCCGCTCAATCTTCCCCTGTAATCATTATCACTAGCATTATATTTAAGTACTTTTAAAGCCAATATCTTCACTTTTTTACTTATTGTATCTCTCTCTAGTCTCTCTCTCCGTTTTCATGAAACTTCTTTCTGAACACTAGTGAAAAAATAATACCCTCTCTCTCCTTAAAAAAGTGTATTAAGTAGCTGTTGTAGGAGTGGGTAGGAGTGGTAATAGTGATATCACTGTTAGTAGTAGAACTAGAACTAGTAGTAAACTTTAATTTAATTAAACCAGTTTCAGAATAAGCGGCGAAAAAAACATGAAGATGAGAGTCAGTTTATTCACACTCTCTCTCTCTCTTCCTCCCTTTTGCTACTTTCACGATAGGGTTACCAGCCAAAAATAAATGTCCTCAAGTCATTAGCTCAACTAGTTACAAGTAAGCCATAGAATTAAGCACACTCACATACACAGAAAGAAGAGGCCAAGTCGATTCACGTTTTTGTTCTGAAATATTGAGATATCTTGTTGGAATGGATTTGATGATGACTATCAGCTACCGCTGCTACTGCCATTTGTATGTTCATGATGATGATTCATGACCTTATATGAACACCAGAGACAAGCACAGACACATGGCAATTTTTTTTATCAGGACCAGATCAGCAGGAATTCCAATGACAGTCTGAGAGAGAAAACAACAACAAAAGATCATATTACTGCAGCAGCGTAACAACATCAACCAAACAGGCTGCAATACTTGTCTTTTTTATGTAGTGGCAAAGTGAAATTAATTGACAATGACATTTTATCAGTTTTCTCGTCTTTTTATGGAATTTGGACAAGGAGGATTATTATGATATGCGTGTATGTACACATGTATCGTGTCTGGTTACGGCTTCATACTGTAGATACTATTGTATCGATATTATAGGTGCATTTGTACAACGAACGCGACGGTAATAAAGTATACATAAACTTTTTAGGAAGGCGAAAAAATAAGTGGTTACTAATGAATGAGTGGTGGCACTTTTTGGAAGAACAAAATTTTAAGAGGTTGTACATATGTAACACTGCTGCTACCACCACTAATAACTTGGGTTACTACTTACTACACAACTGATGTAGTATCATGTAACGAAAAGTTTCCATTGTTTCCCTATTAGAAAAAAGTTTCTTAATCTAATGATGACGATGAAATTAAAGTTGTTGCAGATCCTGTAGAATATTAAACGAAAAAATACATTTTTGCTGCATATTGTAAATGCTGTGGTGTTACAACAATAAGAGTTGTCTAGCTAGGGTTGTTATTAATAGAATCACTAATAATTTTAATTTTCTCAAGTTATTTCATGGGAGCATTCAATTCCACGAACAAAGGGTTCATTTGGAGAAAAAGCATCTGTGGTATGTGAACTTTTCCTCCTCCTCCTCTCCCCTTGTTGGCCATGTGTGTGTGTGTGTGTATGTGCGTGCGTGCGTGGGGTTACACCTCGACAATAATGGCGGGGGAAGAAACATTGAGGATAAAAAGGATGTCATGTTTCTTCTCCAAGAAAGTCAGGCAAGCGAAGGCGAAGAGAAATGGCCCTGGTAGCTGTAAAGTAACAACGCGAAGAGTAATATGGCATGTGACGGTTCACTGGTTTCGCAAGTTGACAATGAATCTCTGAGAGAGAGAAAAAGGAAGAAAAGCAGGAGTGAGTAAGTGTGTGTGTGCCTGTGGTACGTAAATGTCATGTGGATGTGAATATATGGGGTAATTCCGTTTTAAAGGAAAAAAGTGTCTAGTTGCCTCTCTGCTCATCATACACTATTTTTTGGAGGCAGCGTATAACATGCTCTGGTGCTGCGATTGAAAGGAAAGACGATAAGAAGAGAAGCAAAGCGAAACCAAATGGCATTTATTATTATTACACAGGCATTACATACAAACACGCCAAAATTCTACGGCATAAGATATACATATATACCGACCAACACTGTATTTTCTTACTAGATAGATGATGATGATGTACAGCTAGCTAGAGAGGGAGAGAGAAAGACACAAAGTGCGGCCAAAACTCTCTGTTATACCCTTGTTGTTGGGACAACAACAGAAGAAATAAAAATCTTGATGGTGGTCGAGAACACACACAGACATACTACCCCGCTAAATACACACTGTGTACATAAAATGTTAGCTGTAGTGACGATGGCGGTGGTGGCGAGGACGAGGTTGGTGTGTTGGTGGTGGTGATAACCAGCAACCCTGACGGGAAGACTGGTTCAAGAAGGAGAAGAAGCTGAGCTGAAAGAGAGAGAGAGAGAGGAAGCAAGACCGACACACGCACTGGCACACACACAACCACTCTCATCGTCATTTTACAAGAATGAATATAATACTGCCATTCCACCACCATCCTTTTGCTACCCTCTCGCTAACATTTTAGATACTTTTCCTCTAATGGAAAATGCACACGTAGAGAGAGAGACTCAGGGAAACACAAACTCATGAAGAGAGATGGATAGACACAAGCTTACACGGACGAATGGACACAACCGCCCTTGTCTGCCCTGTAGCAGTACACTTTTGTGTGTGTGTGTGTGTGTGTGTGTGTGTGTGTGTGTGTGTGTGTGTGTGTGGCTGTAAGATGAGACAATGATGCATGGAAAGTGGCAGGATTATGTAATATGTGTATGAGTGTATCTCTCACAGCGTCATAAAAATACATTATCTCACGTTAAAAAGTTTTGTACGACTTTTTCTTTTCACAAGAGGAAGAGAAAAAGGAGAAGAAAATGAGAGTCTGAACTGAAACTGATACAATAGGTAATAGAGGACAGTGTGGCACCCTTTTGTGTGTCCAAAGTTATGTAAAGGGAGAGACGAGATGATGCTGGGTTGTGCAGACCTACCCATGCAATTCGGTGCTGTTGTGGGGTTCATCCTTTGTAATAATCATCGTCATCTTCATCATTTCAAGATAGCTGGGTAGAAGGTAGAGATGGTAGAGAGATGCTGCTGCAGAGTTGTGTGAGTGAAGGAATATTATACCGTGTGTGAGGACAAAATAGGAAAAGATGCCGTGATGTACAGTAATGATAATAGTAATAATAATAGGGAAACACACATTTTAATTTCTTATACCTACGCACTCACTATCCGCTCTATTTTTCTTTTATTTAAAAATAAGAAGGGAAGAAGAATAAAAATATCTACGTTTTTGATGGACTTTTTTTTCATTTTTTCCCTTGTTGCTGTTTCCCATCTCGAATTTCCTCTTGGCTATTTATTATTACGACGGGAAAAAAGTTTCGTTCAGAATCTCTCTCCCTCCCTCAAGTGCTGCTGCATCTGATATTTTTTTGGTTGCAGCAGTACCAATGCGGTATATTTCTTATCGGGTTCTGTGTATGCGCGTTTTATGCACGCTGATGCAACTACCCTGCACATTATGCACAATTTCCGTCCACGCACCGTTTCTCTTTTCACAGTCATTCGAGGAGGAAGAAGGAGGAGGACGGTGATGATGATGATGATGATGATAATGCATATAAACAGCAAACAATGCCGTTTTGTGTGCACATAAAATGATAAAGTACATGTCACTCGTAAATTGGTAAACAAAAAAATGTGAGCGAGAGAGATATGTAAATATGGAATACGCATGGTTTACTCATTTACATAACACAACTTTGTAAATAAAGCACACATAAAAATGTAACATTGCGCTTATCATTTTTTGTTGCATCGTCATCCTCATTTTTATTCCAGGATGTCAGTTGGTACTGCTGCTGCTGTTGCAGCCTTCGTCATCGTCATCCTGTTTCTTGTGTGCAGTCTGTTATGCGAATGAATGTGTTGTAAAAAAAGTTTCCGATCACCGTCGTCGTGAACTTCTGACAAATATTTCATGTGACACTGGGAGACCAGGTTAGGCAATAATGTCAGTGGTAGTTGTTGGCTTGCGTGTGTATCTTTTCCTGGGGATTTTGATTGTGCCAGAGAAACAGTGTGTGTGTGTGTGTGAGAGAGAGAGAGAGAGAGAGAAGGTGTCGTGCTTTTTCTTGTTTCCTCCAAACAACTAAACTTTTTGTTACCCAACCTCTGTAATAGCGATGCCAATAAACGTTGCCCAGCTGGAGATGGTACCTCCTCAAGTTGGCTCGAGTCTGGTCAAGACTCTTAATAGCTTCACACGTCATATCGCTAACACCAAAATACGGAGCGAGAAAAAATGTGATTTTCTACAAAGAAAACTCCAAGTATCTTTTTTCACTGGTTGTTCTTCAAAAAAGTACATGGAAGATTGTCATTGTACTATCCGCATAGTCATCTTCGTCATTGCCTTGATATGATGTATAATATCATGGGAGACCAAGGAAAACACCCTATTAAACAGAATACGACCACTGTCACCACCATCTACGTCGTCATATCGATATCTCTGTGTACTACTCGTAACAACAACACAACAGCAGCAGCAGCCGAGAAAAAATGTGCGTTTTTGGGAATGCTTCGCACAACTCGAAAAAGAAAGGGAGAACGGCGACGACGAACAACAGCAACAATGCACATGCTCGTGTGCATTACTAAACTTGTCTCGTATAAACTACCCCGTATATTTCCTTCCCAGTTTTTAGTGTCCTATCAAATCAGGCAGGAGTATCAGCAATACTTCTTTTTATATCAGCCTTGGAAATCTATTTGTGACGTTAGGTAGTTATACTCTGTATCTGCTTGCTTATGACGACGACGACGCGTTCATAATATTCCAACCCGTCATAATAATAAACGTAATGATCATCATCATAATACTGAATGAATGCGTTTCAGTCAGGGGGAAAAATTTATCTTGTACCAAACTCTGTGTGTGTGTGTGCGTGTGTGTGTTTCCTTGCACTGCTGCGTTGTCGTAACCAACGATAGGCAATCCCAGAAAATAGACCTCTCTCGCATACATATTCACTCCAGCGACAAAATCAAAAGCACGCACATACACACGTTACTTGTCTAATACCTTAAAAGAAAACGGAAGCAAAAAGAGATGATATAAGGATGTTTATGATCATTTGGTGGTGGCATGGCGAGCCTAGTAAAAATACGACTTTGCCGAACCACAAACCAGACAGCAACAGCAGCAGCAGGAAACCCAACGCGCGCGCACTTTATAGGCGCCTTTTTATTTATCCCCCTTCACTTCTTGTTCATATTTTCGATTGTTTCCCATTTTCTTTTATTATTTTCCTCTAAAAACAAATCTTTTCTGCTTTTCTTTTCCAGACAAGCTTGCAGATGGGCAATAGGAAAGAAAGGAAATAAAAAACCAAAAAAAATCAGCAACTTTTGGTAAACACGGGGCATGTCTCAAAGAAGGATGGAGAAATGTGTATCAATTTCTAGGGCAGTCCATGAAATATTACCACATATGGCCAGAATTTCTTATTTCTCATTATCGTCATTATTGCCAGGGCCATTTCGTTACCAGAATGTGTGGTAGTCGTGGAGTGTGTGTGTGTGTGTGTTTGACTGTCGCGCTGCTCCTGCCGAATCGTTTTGTTGTGGTTACACAATTCTCTATTTTGTCGCACTTGCTGCCATGCCATTACATCAAATAGTGGTTTATGATCGTACATCCTCTTTTGGATGTTTTTCCCACCCTGCTAATATCTCCGTTTATTTCGCCGTTCCATCTCTTTCCCATCTCTTCATTTTTTCTAGTCGTCTTGGTAGCCTTCGTTTGTCACAAATCACGTAAATGCAGTAATAGCTTTTAAGAAAATGATACAGGAGGGGGATGGATGGAAGGAAAACTCGTAACATTTTTGTTTTGGAACAGTTACTCCTTCCGGGCATGGGATGATGACGATCAAGACGATTATACGGGGTAATAATAATAAAAAATAGGATGTGCCATACTCCTCCTCAAGTAAAAGTAATGATGGTGCAGTGATGCAGAGATGCAGTGTAGGAGTCGAGTGTAATAAACAGGGTGGTTTTCGTTGTTGGTCTGCTGGGTTGTTTTTTCAAAATAAGGTTTCATGTTCCATGTTGTTTTCTTTGCCTTGCAAAATCCCACATTTCCCCTGGTATCCCGAACAACGACTGATGCGAATATTGGGCAAGGAAATGGAAAAGTTGACGGAAAATGGCAAATCTCAGCAAAGTCATTAAAGAAAACAGTTCCACAAAAGAGGAAAATGATGTCGTAAAACGTTTACATTTTAACAACAACGTTGTACAACTTGGTTGTGATGATGATGATGAGTGTATATTGCTGCTGCGGATGGGGACGATGGTGAAGAAGGAGAAGACGATGATGACGATGACCTTTTTAGTACCAAACCATTTTATGTACGTATTTATTATGGTACATGGACTGCGACGACGATGACAACATAGAGCCCTGTTTAAATATCCCAGGAAAATTTAGACAGCCGCAGCAGGCACTTTGAATTGCTTTATAGGCATTGTAGGGACTTCCTTGTGGGGTGATTTTTGTGAGAGTGTTTTGTTTACTTCTCCGCGTCCCCATTTTTTTGCAGAGAGGCAGTCCAAGATGCAGAACAGTAATAGTAATAACAACAACAGTGAATGGAATGAGCAAACAAAACTGAAGCTGATTTCCTAGGCAGCTGTTGTAATAAATGAGTAATGTCATGTTGAAGAAATAAAGAACAAGCTTGCAAGAGAGAGAGAGAGAAGGCTTTTGGGGCTTCTCTTTTTGCCTACTACTGCCACTGATGATGGCGATGATGATGATGAACTGAAAAAATGCCTTGAATTGGTCCTAATCTCATTCGTGATTCTCGCTGTGTGTTTTTATTCCGTTTTTCCCTTTGCACTACCATTTCGCTTCTACTCCCATCTGTTCTGAGAAATTTTACAGAAGACGATGAATAGAGAGAAAGAGAGAGGAAAAAACTACGTTAATGAATCTCCTTCCATGGAACTTTGTATCCTACGGGTTTTCAAAACGAGGTCCATGACGAGAATCATGACCATCATCGTGATATCGTGCAGAGAGAGAGAGAGAGAGAGACGACGACGACCAAAGAAACAAGCACCCAACAATTGCCTCTTCACCGTTCTAAAATGTCTTCTCTCTCTTCTTGTTGGGCATCTATCATCATCATCATAAAATACTGATATGTTTTTCCTCACACACGCAGCATCTTACCCAGTAGTAGTAAGCAACAGCAGAGTAGTGTGAGCAGAACAGAGCCTTCCTACCTTCACAACCTCTCTTTTTTGCTTGGATGAATTGTCTCAGCCAGCATAGCACATACAGCTTTGGGCTGAAACAAAAATGAAAAAAGACTTCACATTCTACAGTCATTTTTGTAATAGTATCAAATGGTAGCAGGTGGACTTGTCCGAAAAAAAATGTTTATTTTTTTCTCTCTCGGTGGCATGATTGATATGAGAAGGATCTATTACACATTCTCTTGTTTTGAAGATATTTAATCACATTTTAACTGTTTTCGTTATTAATGTTTTACGGGAACCCACCCTGAAATTAAAAGGGGGAATATAAGGAAACATAGCTTGTCAATGCGTCAGAGATCATTGCAATAATAATAAATATAAATAACCAAATTCCTGGGCACACAGGCCTTCTAAACGTTAGAAAAAATTGAAGCACTTATGTTCCTGTTTTCGTATGGGTGCTCGTTTTTGTTTTTGGTACGGATTTTTCTGCCAAGCTACCGGCATTGACTGCATTGTTGTAGAGTGGTTTTGCTTTTGGCCTCGAGTTGTGGTTGGTTTTTGTTAAAAAGCCTTTTCTGATTAGATGATTGTTGAGGAAAACATGAAGGACTTGTTACCTTTCATTTTGTTGGTGTTGTTGTTGTGTAATTCTAAGCACAGAGTTTTTTCTTTCTGTGGAAACGTAATAATATAGAGATGTTGTAATGGTTCGTGTCAAGATATTAGCGTAATAGACTTATAAAAACACCAATAGAAACGAGTTATTCAAGTGCCTTACCAAGGTGACTTGTTATTATTACCATTATTGATCAAACCCAAAGGAACTCAGCCTTTATCTTGATTTCCTATACATGGCTCCATGTGTGACCACCCGTTATTTATGTCAAATGGGTAGTCTGATTCCGACATTGTTATTCGTGAATGTTTTCTTTTTTTGCCAGTTTTGCTACCACTTGGCGGCGTATTATGTAAGCATACGCGATGATGATAAGATTAACCGGTCGAATTGTATATTTATTTTTTTACTTGGTAGCGGAAATGATTTTCATCGTGATTCCCCTCTTTCGTCACTTTACGTCATGATAACACCGCCACCGCCTGCGTCGTCGACATGTTTTAGTGGTTCCCAGGCAGGTTTACACACCGTATCTACGGTAAATGTACACAGCTTTCAGGCATTATAGAGACGGCAATACATTTTTACGTTTCTTTCTCGGGTTTTTTCTCTCTTGGTATCATTCAGAGTGTTGTAGCAACTCTCTCTCTCTCTCTCTCTCTGTTTACCGGGTTTTTGTCGTTTCCTCTTACTTGCCTCTTTTAGTTGCTATGTAGGTCGGAAATATTTGAGGAAGACGGAGATGATGGAAAAAAGTATGCTGCCTTCCGTTTCATGGCAGATGGCAGACAAGCTTTGCTAGGCTGAGCTTTCTTTTCTGAGAAAAAGAATTCGATTATACTGCTACCGCTACTGGCGCTACAATGACGCTACTGGTGCAAGTTGTTTTTTAGATTTTGTTGTTATTATTGTTATTACTACTAAAAGGGAGTATAAGAAAGAGGGGGAAGGGGAGAGATGATGGGATGTAAAGAGAGAGAGAGAGAGAAAGAGAGAGAGAGTAGTATGGGGAATCGTTCAGATAAGCAAAATAATGTCGACTTACTTTATACGAGAATGTGTACATGTGCACGTAGTAAACAAGTTACACCAGCAAATCGACTAACAAGAACATCAACAAACAACAACACACCAACTGCTAACTTTACAGAAAAATGTTAAGGTAGCCCATGTGACAGAGCTTTTAGCGGCGGCAGCAGAGTAGCAGCAAAGTACAAAGGCATGTAGGTTGTAGGTATGATAAGAAAGTGTTGGAAATTTACTTCCTTTTCGGGTAGATAGTAGCAACAGATATTCGCTCTCGCGCGCTCTCTCTCTCTCTCGTCGCGTCGGTGATGGCGTTGTCCCCATTTTCATGGAAGGGAAGAGAGGGAAAGAAATGCAAGAGAAGGAGAGAGAAACCGGGTATGCCTAACAAGCCACCGCTGATGCTGACTAAGCTTTATGAAAAATCGAGTACTAAAAGTGATACCAGCTAAAAGCTAGGTAGAAATAAGTAGGTAGTTAAGATATGCTTCTTTTTTTTAAAAAAAATATTGTAATATTATGACAAGTACGACAGGGACACGACAACGACGCCAGAATTCTTGCTACCACTTGCAGTGCTAATATGGAGAGAAAAATGAATTATGATAAAACCCAGTTAAGTGGCATACTCGCTTCTCCCGTTCCCTCCGCTCTCCCTCCCTACACACGTCGCACTTTTTAGGGAAAGAGAGGACACCTTACATTTCCCTTATGGTTTTATTTTCGCAACCTTTGCGTTTTATGAGGTCATTCGCTGCATACTTGTTCTATTCACCTTTTTCACATTCTTTATACTACTGAGCACATTATAACGGTGTTTCAAACCTTCATGTCATTATCCCTTCAAAAACTTTTTTTGTTTTTTCCAGGGTGCGGGCAACATTCCCAACTTTTGTGACGTCGGCCTGAAAATCTCGGGAGCAATCCCCATCATGCAAACTGCCGCAATTGAGTTTACTCAAGTACTGTTGACATCAGTGGCTCTTGCTTCCACAGAACAGCACACGGTCGCTTTTGTCGGAACGAATGAAGGACTCATTAAAAAGGTAAGTTGTTGACCAACAATGCTATTAAGCGCAAAATATATGTACTCGCAGCTTTTAACGCCACACATATACTTATACCCTTTTCCCGGTTAACCGAATTTCGGTGTTGATAACGTTATACACTACTATACTAGTGCCAACATTCTACCACTACTACCACTTAAAGTTGCTCGTTTAGATACATCGTACTGCGCTATCATATCTCGAATAATCTGTTGACGGCAACAACAGAACAAAGTGGCTTTGTAGCACGCCCGCCTTTCCCACGTGATATTATTCAACGCCATTATTGATTTTTTCTTCAATTCTTCGTCAAAAACATTTAGGTTTATTAAAGTGCATAACCCAAACTTGGTGATAATTTGTTACCATTGCACATTATCATTATCTTATCATTTCTTTTAAGATAAGTAAATGCAAATATCCTGAGTAACATAACATGAGCAATGACGACAAAAAACAGCAATACATTTTCTACGGGGCAATAAACCCAGCTCTCGTGTTCTTGTCACCTCTAAGCTCTGTACTGCTCAAGAACAAAAACAATCTTTTTTTCGAGTTGGACGCCGCCATTGTTTAATTTTAGGGGTTTTCATGTGTTACTAGGGGAACTAACCAGTCAACGGCGTTTTAAGTGTAATCCTTGCTATTTACCTGTTCATGAGATTTTCCTTACGAAAGGCTTCTCCGTTTTTTCTGTTTTCCTGATGACCACGTTTTCCTTGCATTTACATACTTTTTTCTTTTCCTTACAATTACTAGTAATAATCTCTGTAATTAGGCAGTTTGTTGCTGGGATGTCATGGAAACAGACACACGTCGTGGCATAAAAAAAACAGCGAGCCTGTTATTAGTTACCATTATCAGAACTGGTGGGAGGGTTTAAAACCTCGTAATTATTCGTACATGCACAGAAAAATCACAGCACACATATTGCCACCACTCATCCCTGCTCACGTCCCGGTGGGTTGTCATCATCATCATCGTGCATGGCGTGACATTAAATTTGTTAAGTGACAGCTACATTAATTACCTGTAAGGTTCACACCTTTTGCCGGCTTGTTTTCCTCAGAGTGTCTTTTCTACTGTGAATCCATATGAGGTCAGTGTAAGCTGGGCTTGTCGAAAAGTTATAACAAATGGAATTATTTAGACTGACCAATGGTCAGACTCTACTTATTAGCAAAAAATGTAATTTTGATTACAACCATCATCCATCCTCTCTCACTCTCTCTCACCACACGAATATACAAATTGATGACCATGTTTAGATAGCCTAGCACCGATGTAATTTAATTACTCCCTGAAAGTGTACATTACTTACACACACAGACAGACAGGTAGTCGGACACTCTTTTTTTTCGTAACCCACGTATGTCGTCATTATGTATCAGGTCCGTATAATCATCCAAATACTCACCAGAGTGGCAAGTTAGTTAGTATTATCCTCACGAACAGAGTAGGTAGGCAGTTTTTTTTTATCAATTTTATTTTCAGCCAGAAACCAAATAGAACAGATTGCCTGGGGTGATCTTTTTTCCCTTACCTTTGTGAAAAAAATTCTTGCTGTTATCTAGTGGTGATATTATTGGCCAACTTGGAAGATCGGATCGTCCCCCGTGCAAAAAAACAATGTTTTGAGGGGATTTTGTAATAAAAATAAAAATAACAAAGTGAAAACAGTGGAAACTGGTAGTCAAAGTGTGTTGTTATCGGGAAACCATCTCGCAGAGAGACTGCCAATTTTCGTTTTTTTTTCTCAATTTGCCATCCATCTTGTTGTTGTTTACATTGCTATTTGAACAGGAAAGGGAGCAAAGAGGGAGATAAAATGAAATATTTTATAAAATATTATATTAATAATAATAATCCCATGTCTTGGACCACGTATAGAAGAGAGATATCCACCGCGCAGTAGTGGTAGTCGTCCAAGACACTAAATCCTCGCCAAAAAGATGCCTGATGATAATGATAATGATAACGACAACGATATGATGAAGCATGAGCATGCTACTTAACTGGTGGATTTATGATGCGAAAATCTCACGTAAAAAATTGTTACTGGATGATGGTTGATGGTAATGATGATGCTCTGATGCCGTGATAAAATTGCTCCTGCTGTCGACTTAACTTTAAAATGTATTTTATATATAAAAAAGGACAAGCGGAGAGAGAAAAATCAACTTTTAAGAGTCAACCAACCAAAACCAAGAAAAATCTACCACCTTTTTTTTCTGCTTGTTCCACCAACTGGTTTACCCAACATGCCGTGCTAGTTATAGTACTGGCAATGCACACGGTGCAAATATACACACGAAAGGCCGACAACGAGAGAGACGGAGGAGAGAACTAATATTATGCAAAGCTAGCAGAATATTGGCAAGTAGGAGGAAAATGGAAGAATTTTTTTCATACAAAAGCGTATTTTGTACTCGTCATCGTTGTCGTCCAGGAATAGAGTCGGGTATACAGCAAAGGTGGACGGATGGATGAAAGAAGGTCTGTGAGGGTTTTAGAGCTCCGGCTTTACATCTCCGCCTTATTTTTTGCCTGCGTGTGTGTGATTTGGTAATAAATGCTGTCTGTGTATGTGTGTGAGTATGTGCATTTTGTGTGTCGGCTTGCAAAACTCTTATTTTATAAGCTGTTGTGGTGGCAGTAGTAATGCCGTTGCCGGTGGATTAGGATAACCATCTTGAGAAAACCACCACCACAACAGGATATTATAAAGGCAGGCTTATGCAAACCATTACTAGTACGTGGTCGTTTACTTGCAGAAGAGTATTATCATTTTTCGTTGTGTGTTACTCTCGAGAAAATGAGAGGCTCACTTGTGGTTCAGTAAGAAAGCCTCGTTTGCATGTTATTGCGAGATATGTACATACATACAGAGTACGTCATAAGGAGGTGTGTAGGGTTACAAAGGAAAAAATCTTATCACTTTTATTGCTTTTTTGAAAAATACTCACCGTATTTTCTCGATTTAAAACCGGGTAGGTTAACGTTGTTTGATAAAAAATGATTCACAAGGAAAACGCCATTGCGGAAAAACAAGTTTTTTATTAGTTGTGTTGGCAGGTTATAATTGATAAAAAAAAGGATTTCCTCGATTGACCATCACTGGTTTATTCGTAGTTCCGTAACCCTGTGGTTATGTACGACTGCGGTATGAATGGAATCTACAATCAGCAGCGCTGAAGTTAAGCATTAGTAGTTTTGCTTGTTTGTGCTACCTCAATATGAGGTGCAAAACGACATTTAAGTACAAAATTGTTTTAAATCAAAAGACAGTCTGTCCTCCGTATAATATTTGCCATGGCTCCAGCTCAAGAAACTGCAGCCATGTTCTTTTTGCCTAGTAAATGTACAGTCGCCGATTTTACATCTCGCGATTTTTTCACATTAGTCGAGATAACATCAGCTTTAAATTAAATTTATTTTCCAAAAGAACAGCAAAAAAAAATACAACAAAAAACATTTTAAATTAAACACTACATAAAAATGTAATCTGATAATCACAGTGAAATTTTTTAAAAACTAAACTCTTGTCAACATGACATGTAAGACTTTCAATGTATTTTTTCATTGCACAAACAAAACAGCAAAAGCGACCACTGTTCCTGTCGTTTAATGGTAGTGGTTAGCTTGTTTTTCAAACTCACTCTTTTTGAAGACCATGTACCCAGTAGGTATTATATTTTATAATTGGCATTGGCATTTGACAGCACAACAAGAAGAGAGTGAGACGCCATTCATCATACCTACACTGCAAAACCAATGGCAAACCACCGCCATTTAAGATGGAATTTGAAGATGAGGAAAATAATAAATAATTTGAGGTCATTTAATTGGCTGTAAGCAAGCCAATAAAACATTGTTATCTGAGTTACTTATTATAATTATTATTGTATTATAGTAATGCTGTGTGTAATTTATTCTGTTTTTTTTTGTTCCTGCGGGAAGAAATAATATATTTTTTCATTTTGAAACATGTCCTTTTTGTAGGCATTGTGTGCATTAATGGTGAGTATTTGATTGCGTAAGTTGTACTCTCTTGTAAGTACCTATGTTTACTAGCTAATCAATTTTTCACCTTTTTTCTCACCCACTTGCTCCACTCTCAGGAACAACAAAAAATGTGTAAATAGGCTTGTTTATCGCGCTGAGAAAAAAAAACCATGCTAGAGTTGAGAAAAACGGAACGAGAGAGAAATCAAAGATTGTTGTAATTGGAAAGATTTTGGAAAAATGATAAAAAAAGACTCGGGTCAAGACAGAGAATGAAAAGGGAGCATTGGTATGGTTATTGACAGAGAAAATTGCTAACATGAGGATGATGATGACTAATCAGGTGAATCATGAGAGAGAAAAAACTAAAGTAGTTTCATTTCCCCACAATGAAATCTATTAAAACAGTCGGTTAAAATAGCCGAGGCTCGTACTGTATTCCCATTTTCTCTATTTTTCTCTCATTTGATGAAAAAATTCATAAAACCAGGGAGTAAAGTATAGTGTGAAAATGTACAAAATGGGAAACTAATTATCACAGAGTAGGTATTGCTTGTTGTTTCCCAGCTGTCGTATCAGGATTCAGCATACAAAAGATAAATAGCCCCCGTGTTCATGGAATACATGTATATGGGTTGTGCTAGAGGTTGACAGAATGAGAGTAGTATCAATATTGGAAAAAAAGAAAACAGAACAAGCAAAACACACAAATTGATACGGTGTAATAAGTAGTCTAAGAAAGTGATAGATTTTTTTACAGCTGTTAAATCCCCATAATCAAACATACACTGGTTGAGGCTGTGCGATACCATCAAGTATAGAGGAGTAAACAGGAGAAGAAGATACACACTCGTGGGTAATCTTATTACTACCAAATTGTCACTCGTTTTTTATAGGCTGCAAGAAACAGAGGGTGACCAGTGCTGGCAAGCTTGCTAGAGTGACATGCAGCAGGAGTAATACAGCTGGTAATAAAAATCAGGGTGTTGGTAAGCGAAAGAGAGAGAGAGAGAGAAAGAGAACAAGAAAATAAGTTAAGAAAAATATGTGTTTAAATCATGGATGTTCCGTTGTTTATTCAAAGTGTATAAAAGTAATACTATAGCTCTGTGTGGTTATAGGTTGCGGGACACAGGGGCAGTGTAGTACAGGGGGGTCACGGAAGGAGGATTTTTGTTGGTCATAGTTTACTATTGTTTAGTTGCTGGCAGGACTCATGTGGCATTTTCGGGTGTCGTGTTTCTTTCTTGTCCTTACGAATTTTTGTATAGAAGCACTAATACTGCCAGGCAAGGGTCTCGAAATTATTAAACTTTGTAGATAGCATCACATCAGTTGTGTAGAAACGACGGGAAAGTCAATTACGGTGTGATTTTCCAGCTTAACGAAGGGTTATTACCGGGTAGGAAGACTACTGGAGGCTTATGCAAAATAACTGTAATATCATCCAGTGTAGTGTTTTTTCTTGTACGGAAGAGAAGAGATAAAGGTATACATGTTAGGAGTACAAAATTTATAGCGAAATCTCACGCGCGTCTGCTCACACACGCACACAGGGACGCAAGGAATGGTATTGGTTTTTGGATCAGTAAAAGTAAATCAAGTGAAATTGGATAGGATACGAGATAAATTTATAGAAGGGTCTACTATACCCGAGTGAAAGACAATGAGAAAGAAATCAACTGGGAAGATCAAGTGACTCAGAGAGAGAGAGAGAGAGTGTGTGTAATACACACTGTGTATGTGAGTGTGTGCTATGTCTCCTTCTGTAAAATTCAGGGTGATGGGGATGTTGATGAGAAGGAGAATGATACACGTAATAAAAGTATTATCCCGAGAGAGACAGTGAGTCAAAGAAGAAGTTTGAATTTGGTAGAATGGTAGATGAGAGAGAGGGAGGGAGAGAGAAGCGAGGAAAAAAGGATTTTTTTGAGAATTGAAAAGAATCTTCTTTCTCTGGAGATGCATCCTCTCGCTATTCTCTTGTCTCATTCTGTCCTCCCACCCTCTTCTCTCTTTCTGTTTTTCTGGCTGCGGGAGAGAGAGAGAGAGAGAGAGACGCCGGGATAGAGTAAAGAAGGAGATGCAACCTGCTGAGTTTCCAAAGTTTACTGGATTTTCTAATATGAGCAGCAGCATAGCACCTGTCAGTCAGTCACCTTAAATTTTTAATCATTTTTCTCTTATCTTTCTGTTATGCATTCTCTCTGTGTGTCTTCAACGCATCCCCTACTTGCCCTCCATTTCTTCCCTCCTGAATACCATTATTTGCTTCTCCACTTGTCTTGGTGCGTGTTTACCAGTTTTCCCGCACAACATGCAGCCACATTTTTAGTCATTCCTTGTCATCAGCCTGCTCATCGTGTCGTACTCGTCAGCACAAAGTAAAAACCTGAAGGAGCAGCAGCAGCCGAGGGATTATTTTTAATGCACTTTTCAAACCTTTTGAATAAAAAATAAAATGGAAACTCAAAGGAGAAAAAGTGTGAGATGAATGCAGCAGCAGCGGCACTACCACCATTTCAGCCAATTTCCTCCGTCCGTACATAAAAAAAGTTGCAGCACAGAGAGCGCGTACTTGTTAGAGAAACAGCACATGGGGATGATGCTGATGATGGAGATGATTATCATTATGGAAAAAATTCTTAAAAAGAACTTGGTGCATGTATTAAAAATGTGGCATTTTTCTATTTCTCAGATGACGTTAAATACCATGTGTGTCTGCATACAGAACGCCATGCAGCCTCTTTTTAATTCACTTTTTATTAAACAACACAAGACGATAAACTTAATTACCCTTCTTGAGCAATTCCCCTGTTAAGCTTAACTACAACGAGGAGAACAACAACAGCTGTATCGTAATCTTCGCCATGGCCTGAAAAGTACAACGATCACCAGTATAATTATTAATGAGTCCGGCTGGTGTCACGCAGAGAGCTACTGTCAATTAGCTGAATACGCGTAGGTCGATTTTCCGAAAAAAAGGAGAACTATCCGAAAGGCCAAAACAAGACTGGTGGCTGTCTTGTTGGTTGTTGGTGATGGTGGTTGTGGTAGCAGCCAAGAGAAAGATGAACTTTATCCCTGATTGCGACGGAAGTCAGAGGAAATGGCGTAAATGGTAGAAATACGTGGCTAAATTAATTTATTGACTAGATAACCACCTACTTGGATATTTTGTGTACAAAAAAACGAGCCAGTCAAATTCAATTGATAACGTGTCCATATCACTAGTCCCGTCTGCTTCTCATTTGTCTCTGTCAATAAATCGTAATCGTTTCCCAATCTAATTTTCCCTCGCCAGCAGCAGCAGTGGTAGTAGTTGCATAACTTAAGAGAGAGAGTACGTGAAAACACGATCCAGTTGGTGGAACAGCTGCAGCGTCTCCAATTGTTTCTTTTCACTGCAAGGATCTCGCTGCACGTGCGCTGCTGTTCCTCCAGGAAAAAAATTCACAGCGACAGATTCATCCTAATTAGAGTCCCTGCTAGAGTGGTGGTGTGTACGTATGCCGGTTATTTACACAGTTACTACAACAAAAGCAAAAGCATGACCGAACGTATTTAGACGTGTAGGTACATATATGTATATGTATATATCCCTGAACGCTGGCAGGCAGGTATGCCACCCAATAAACGGTTTCGTATTTTTTTTCTGCCATCACTGCTAAATCGTGACTTTACGCCAGATAGAGATCCATCAAGAAAAAACAAAAACTTTTTTACGATTCTCTTCTCTCCCTACTGGCTTGTCTATGTGTGTTTTTCTTTTCGCGTGTCTGTCCATCAACTTCTTTAGTAATAGGAGAAGAGTAATATGCTGTGTAATTGATTAAGATGGCCTTGTTCCTTGATCCTGCTGTAGTTATGTTTGTTTCTTAATAAAAAAACGTAATAAAACTGATCGTTATTGCTAATAATGTCAGACAAGTTAAACCAACTTGCAGGTCAAAATGTATACACACGGGCTAGATCAGGAGCAAGTAGCAGCAATTTTCCCATCATCACTGTGTGCTCTGAAGTTGCATTTTTAATGAAGCGAAAGTAATTTCCTGACTTTATTACTACGATCGTTGATTCTACAAAAATGTTGTAGTACGAGTAGCTGTGCTATATCTCTGTCTTTCTCCCTCTAGATGTTCTTTTACTACACGCGGGATTTCATTTGGAAAATAATATTCTTACACATCAAAAGATGCACCTGTCATTTTTCACCGGTGGTGATGGTAGTACTGGTAGTGGTAGTGGTAGTCAGAGTCGTGTTTGTGATGAACATGGAACGCTGGAATGAATATCAAATTAGTTTGGCGTGCGATCATGCTCGTGGAAAATTTTTCCTTCCAAAAATCCTCTTTCTCTTTCCTCTTTCCTCGTTGTCGCTTGTCGACTTTTGGGAAAGAAATTCATCCATCCATCTATGCCTAAGATTCATTCGGCATAGAAAAATGGAAACTTAAAAACAACAACAAATGAGAACTCACCGCGTGTTATTTCCTTCCCGTACTATTCATACATTATCTCACTCGGTCCTTTTCTCTCTCTCGCTGTCTTTCGCTCGTTTTTTGTCTTTTCCATTCTCTCCCAAAAATTATTTCTCTTGTTCATTTCACCTAGAGACGGAAACAGTCAGAAACGAAGAACACACGAGCCAACACGGCGAAAAAAAGAGTGAAATCCAGCCTTCCAACTTTTATTCCTTTTCCCTACTTTATAGGCATTTGAGAGCAAGATAAAAGAAAAAAGTTTCTATAGCCACCTTTGTCTTTTTTTCCTTTAACACATTCCCATTTTTTCAGGATGTTTCTTCTCTCTTTACCGAACACAAAAGATAAGTGCAAGTGTAAAGTATCTCTTCCTGGCTATTTCTTTCTCAGTTTTGGATAAAATAGAGGCTATTTAAGAATACAATACAGTTTTGTATAATAATATACCTAGAAACTGTATCTTCTTCTTCGTCGTCTTCTTTTTTGGGTTCTCTCGTGTTGTGTACTCATGCATGTTTGCACACATGCATGTGGCGGTGAAGATGCAGTCGCCAGTGGTATAACAACAAGACAAGGAGACAGAGAAAGCGTGTGTGTGTGGGTGAGAGAGAGAGGGGGAAAGATTTAACGAGAAAGACAGTTTCCTTTCACAGACCGTAAAATAAAGCTGCTACTAAATTAAAAAGTTGTAGCTTTATTACATTAGCATAAAAAGATTCTCAAGTAAGTTGGTAACAATGAATCTTTCCACTCGTCTCTCTCTCCTCTTCCCTCTCTCACTTTCTCTGCTGCCGCCGCCACTGAAAATTTGGATTTCTTGCTCGTGTTGTGAAAAGGTACATGCGGAAAGGCAGAGTGGTGGATGTTGTTGAAGGAGTAAGAAAACTGATTCATTTGATTAGGATGAGTGCCATCCCTAGTAGCACAAATGATGGCGTCATATTGGTTGGCCCAACGTACATGTTGGTGAGACGTTGGCATGCCCAGTGTCATTATTACCGGAGATACTCTTATACCGTATCGACACTGTGATTGCAAGTGCTGGTTGGCCATTACAGTAATGGTATCAAATTGGTTACCAT